>VZTD01005133.1:1413786-1429791 GCA_013397725.1 Rhagologus leucostigma
CCTTCTACCTGGATGTGGTGCACCAGAGGATCCTTAAATAAATACCAAGGTAAAACCCTTTTTCCCCTCTAACTGTGTTTGGCTTTTAATTCTAAGCCCAGGGAAAGGCATCAATAGTACCTCTCCCATACTTAGCAGGATGATGTATGATCAGTCTTCATCATCCATAAAAGGAAAAAGTCGTGTGTTTGTACAGTATACCCCATATATTTTACAGTCACCTATGTCCTGATCTTTTCTATAACTTACGGACTTTGGCACCTTACCTGAGGAAGAAGATTGTAATTTGAACCCTTTCAGGTGATTGCTGACTTCCTGAATTACTTAGGTCATCAAGGTACTCCACAAAAGTGCAAGAGAGACTTCATTTACCCTATTTATGAATGGATGGTATTACACTTTGAAGAGAACTCAGTGTTTATTACAGACATGTTGGGAATTCACATCAAAGAAAAAATTCAGTATTATGTACCAATGTTCAGCTGAAAACATTTCAGCACATACTTTGATTTCTAAGTTTAGACACTGCAGGAGGATTGTGGTATAGATGCTGCATACTTGAGACTGCTCTCCTGGTCCTGTCTGGAGCCTTAATTGAAACATGCAGGTCTCTCCATTTGCTAGCTCCTGGAAAATGTTTCTGGACCTTCTGTGGCATCCAGCTATCACGCACACTAGGATCTTGTCCTTTTAAGCACCTAGATACACTATTCAGTACTATTTCCCACTGCAAAAAACCACTTAGTCTTAGGTCAAGAAATCACGAAGAAGTAGCAAAACAATCTAGCAAAAGGGATGCCACTTTCAATTTGATACCACAGTATGAAGTTTACAAAATAAATCATAGGTGTGGGTCTAGAAGTTCACCTTAGTACTTATGACAGAAGTATCTAACCAACACTTCACTAAGGCACAAATCTTGTTTGTTGGATATTTCAGATCACTTCTGAAGTATTTACCAACATATCATGGACATGAGACCTATAATTCCAGACAACCGTAAGTACAAAGTATTGTACCACATAACCAGATGCCCTTACAATGCAATGAAAAATTTAATGGAAACAGCTCACTTTCTTTTTAGTACTAAACTATTAACATATACAGTAGAAATATCTATAGTCTGGACTGGCTTGGTAAACAAAAAGCACTTGACCTTCATTGCCAGTTTCTGCTAATCAGTTTAAATCCTGCTCCTCCACCCCTCCGTTCTGATTATAAAGGGCAAAACCCAAGACAACTCAGAGTCCAATTCCCACTGTATTCAAGGCAGAGGGGGAAAAAATATTAAGTTTGGTCAAAACAATTTTTAGTTTCAACTTCTAAAATGGAGCAGTAATTACAGTCTGAAGTAGTAAAAGGAGAATACAGAATAAGGGAACAAGGGAACAGAACAAGTGAACTAATCCTTTAAAAACTCAGCATCAAGAGGGTATAAGGCGGTAGCATAGTAGTAAATATTTATCACATACATACCTTGGCCAATATTCCTTCAATGAAAGCTCTAAATATTTGAATTCACCTTTCTGGACCTCACAATAATTTAACGCAGAACAACAGGTGCCTATGACTGGTGGGCAGGAAAACAGGAGAATTGAGGAAAATAAGAGTATTAGTGACTCCTAATACCCAGGTACCCCATCTGTATGTTTTCTAGGGAACAATACACTGATGTTTGTACTCCCATAATGGAAAGCTGAAACATTTTTCTCCAGAACTGAAAAACAGTTTGGTTGTATCAGACTACTGTCATTATTTCTGCAGGTCAGGCTAGGAAGAGTTTCACTTCTCTATCACCACAGAAAAACAAATTCTTGAAGTTTTGGTTTTTATCAGTTCATCTCAGAGTTGAGTAATTCAGTTAAGGCTTTCTGCCCAAAGCTTTGGCAGGTAGGAAGCAAATGCTTCCACAATGTAGTCAAGAACCTTATCAGGTATTCCCCAGAGTCCCAAGTAAGTTGAAAGGAACTTAAGAATAGCAAGTTCTTCATAGGGAAGCATTATTTCAGGCTTGGAACATTAATAGAAGGGTTTGTACTAGACAGACAATTCCCTTGAGTATGAGTTGATGGTAGTTTCTAAACAGAACCAACATTTCCTGTTATGATTAACGAGCATTCTTACCACAACCTGCAACACCTGGGAGTTAAATGTGAGTGAGTAACAAAGACAAGTGACACTCCTGCAGGACCCTTAGGGGCCAATACTACTGTAACTGGCTACACCTGTGCTAAAAAACCCTAAAGATCCTTGGGTTGTATTCCATCTGCTTCCCAAACTGCCTACTTTTTCCTCCTTTTAATTTAGTACTCATTAAATACAATGCCTACCCTCCAACTTGCAAGATTTTGTGGCACATAGGCCCATCTCTGACACTTACAGCTGAGAAAGCACTTAAGATTTCATTCTCTGACTCCTAAGTTAAGAAATATCTGGATAAAACAGCTAAAGAAAACGGACTTTAAGAAAACTGTTACAGATACCTTAGGTATTTAAACTATCATGCACAAGATCACCTTAGGCAGCTTTTAACATAAGAATCCAACAGAATCAGGTTTTGTACAGTATTCACCTAGGAATCTATTGCATATACAAATCCTACATGCTCTGCTCAGTTTGTGAACAGTGCATGTAGGATTTGTATGTGCAATAGATACCTAGGTGAATACTGTACAAAACCTGACTTAGTTTGAACAAAAGTCTTCAGAAGTATACAGAAGACGTTTGATTTTTATGGTTCAAAGGGTCATTCTTATTCATAGCCTTTTCATGTCCCCTTACCTCAGGGTACTGTTTATAACTTCTTCATAGTCAAGCCTAAATTTTGCTCTTCTTAGCTGTATTCTATCAACCCCTTGTTATACTCCCTGTATCCACCACCACAATATATTCTAATCTTTACTCATTTCCACCAGAGACTGTACCTGGACCATCCTTGTTTTACAGCTGTGACAGTCCTACAGGATATATCCATTTTAGCTCTTACACTTGCCTTTAAGCTTAGAGACAACACATAGGAAGTTATGTCTATGCTATGCTTATAAGCTTTCCCTCCGAAATGGCACAAGAGACAAGATGAAAAATTGATTGTAGTATGCTTGCTCTGCAGTACACAGGAGGCTATTAGACACAGCAGTAGGCTGTAGTGAAAGTCCTGTATTCATCAATTCTACAGAGTACTCACGTAATAACTATGAGCCACTGTGGGCATGTGTTAGCCAAACCTACTTTCCATCGTTTTATAAACTAGTTCACATACTTAATGCAAGTATCTGTCAGAAAGACCTGTTGACCTGCCTTTGAAAAGTCAAGTTTGATATAATTCTTCCTTTAGAGGAAAGTGTGTGTGAGCAAGGGAATGTTGTTGGGTTGGGTTTTTTTTCATATATATTCCAACACAACTGAGTGCTAGAATTCAGTGCTGAACTGAAATACAGTTTACAAGGTTCTGGGGTTTTGGTTTTTTTGAGGGTTGTTTGGGTTGCTTTTGTGGTTTTGGATTTCTTTTTCACTGACTTAAAAGAAAAATAGGCATGACAACACATCAAGGTATTAACATCTTAAAAATTTTAAGGCACATTCCAACAAAATAAACTTTATTGAATGCAATATTAGGCATTCTATTTTGTTTAAGGGAACAGCCCTTCCCCCCCAAAGAGATTCCCTTTGACAATTTCCAAAAGCTGTATTTCAATTACAGAAATATTTCTCATGATTAGAAACAACAAACTTCAGTCTAAATTTTCCTTGAATTATGAAGTGCAACTAAATTCTTCCAGAAGATGATAGCTTTCAGTAGGCACTAGAACGAGAAGCCTGCAAGTTGTTTACAGTTGCTGGGTACAATGTCATGTTCATTCAAATTTTATACTAACCCATCTAGAGTGCTGTTCTTGAAGAATTATATAAAAAGTGGGATTTAAGAATAAAGAAATGCAGCTTAAAGAGCAGGTTGTCACCATTTAAAAAAAAAAAGTCTTAATGGCAACCTGCATATTTCATAACACTTCCACAGTATGTCAGCTAGCAGAGGCTTAGTCCAATAATTTAAAACTTTAGATTGGAATGTCTTTTGGTTCTGAACGCAGATCATAAGTCAACATGTTCAGTATGTGAAGGCTCAGTTGTTTCATTCTCTACTTCCTCTCCTGTGAAGTTAAATATCACAATTAGAATACAAATCTACTATCGAGTATATGTATATAATTATATATAATTATGATTTTTGAAATTAGGATTTTTTAAAGACAAACCCAAATCAACATATTTATCAAGACCAGAGAAGCAATTAAGTCCTACATAACATCTACTTGCACCATTATCCTAACCTAAGCTTGTATTTATTTTTTTTTACTATATGCAAACAAAATTTTTGAAATAAACTGGTATTATATTGTTAGTGGAAGGAAAAAAAAAATCAGCACAGATATTTGTATTCTAGGCTTTTGTTTTCAGCTATTTACAGTGAATTTCCTCCTTTCCACACAACCTGTCAGTAGCAGCTCTGATATTTGAAAAAATAGGCCAAGTCTTACTTGGAATTGTTTTCTATAGTACAAACTGCTCAGTTCAGATGTTAAAACAACCTTTAAGAAAGCAGAGCAATTTTATTATATTGCGAAAAGCATTATCTAAACCAAAAAACCTAAGCCAATTTGTCAACCTTTCATTTTATTTTTAGTCGCAAAATGTCAGACCACATTAAAAATCGTAGTAACCTGATACCCTGCATATCAGAGAAGTACATAACTAATTCTAAAGGACTAACAACAGCGAGCACTGAGAGTATAAGGTATGAACTGAGTGGCCTCGAGCAGCAATACAACATGCATCTTTACAACTTATTAGTACAAGATAAAAAATCAGTCTTGGGGATGGAAATGGGGGGACAAAAAATCCAAACAAGCTAAGAAGTAGAAAGAAAATAAAGGTATGAAATTAAGTGTCTCTCATCTATTGTCCTACAGCTGTTATTGCAAAATAATCCCATCTTTCTCTCTGGAATTGTAGAAGAAGCCTAGATGGAATAATGGAATATTTAATGAATGCAGTTCTGTCTATATGGGTCAAGACATCCTAGAAGAAATGATAGTTGCATTTTTTGACTGAAGGTATAGTTTAAGTGAAGCTAAACAATTCCCTATGACTGACAGATGGATGTCTTCACCTTAACACCAGATCTGGCACATATGTGATTGCAAAATAAACAAATTCAGCTTTGTCACCCAGCAGAAAGAATTCATAATTTTCTGAGATTTCAATGAGTTGAAGATTGCATGCAATCAGGTAAACCCTTAAGTCACTACAATTAATGATAAAGGAAAGAAGTGGCGAGAACGAACTCCTTTTTATGACAGCAGAAATTTGCTGGCTCATTTTATGCAACAAAGCCAAACCCTTAAGTGACTTAAAAACACAACCTTGAGTTAAGCAAAAATGTAGCAACACAAGAACAGAATGTTAAAAACATAAACTATCTTTAAACAAAAAAACATGGCAGTGTGGCCTACACTATGAACTATTGATACAGACCACAGGTGTACAAAGATAACAAATTATACAGAGGGGTTTACAAGCAACTAGACCCTTACACTGAAATAAAACTCCAAGTTGTCGATACAGCATATTTTTTTAAAAATTGTCCCTGAAAAGCTACTTGCCTGGTTTTACAGTTTGAACACATGTTCCATCCTTATCTTCAAACCCTTCTGAACATACACACTTGTAGCTACCTGACGTATTAACACAGTCTTGATTCTCTTTCATGCAGACCTTTTCAGGAAGGTTACATTCATCTATATCTAGAGATAGCACAGAGAAAGAAAGAGTCCATTGCTGCCATTTTGTTATAAACCTTATTTGTGCTCAGTCATATAAGCAAAATTCTATTCAAATAGGAAAAACACTGATGAGCAGAATGCTGTCGCAACAGACTTAACTTCTGTTAAAATAATCTAATTCTTCATGATTTGGACTGTTTCAAAGTTATTCAGATAACACCCAGTACTGTTGTTTTTTAATGTTTTGCAGGTCCCTGTACAGAGAAATGTATTAAGCAATTATGTTTGTCACAATTAGGCAATTGATCTTAACCTACTGAACATTTCCCCCACAGTCATTTTCTATTTATGCCATCAAAGTATAGCTAAAGGGAACAGAGCTTGTAAGTACTACATCATCACAGTTAATAGCTACTTCAGATTATACATACATTCTGCTCTTTCCTACAGAGGAAGTCTAATTTCATGTTATAATTCACTAAGAATGAATATCATTTGAACTTGGATATTGATGGATTAACAACTCCTGCCTTTCTGTTACAAATTGAATAGAAACACAGATCTGAAGTGGGAGGTAACTGATGAAAGAGTCACATAGCTGTTTCCTGAACCTACTGTAAAATACCTTGTTCCTTCATACCAGTGGTTCAATTTAAGCCTTGTCAAGCATATTAGCTCAGTAATATAAAGGAAGTTATCATGAACATCTTTGCAGCTAATACCAGAACCACTGGGTTCATTTTGACAGGCATGAAAGTTCAAGGACATAAATGTGAATGTACTTATAAGCTCCTCAGCATGGCTAAGCAAGAGTGAGCTAACCAGTGTTCTACCAGGTACTGCTAAAGCCACCAACCTGTACACTTCTCATCTTCCTTCACGTATCCAGATGCGCAGGTCTTACATTTTTCAGAACCTTCTCCTGTGCAACCTACACAGCTGGCATCACATGCTAAAGATATAATATTTTATGCATTAAAAAAATGTTTATCTGGGGTTTAAAATACCAACCTTTAAAGTCAGACAGCTTACCCACATAAGGAATCATAGAATGGCTTGAGCTGGAAGTTGACCTTAAAGATCATCCAGTTCCAACCCCCCTGCCATGAGTTAGATGCCTTTCACCAGACCAGGTAGCTCAGAGCTCCATCCAACCGGTCCTTGAACACCGCCAAGGATAGGGCATTCATAACTTTTCAGGGCCAGTGCCTCAACACCCTCATAGTAAAGATTTGCCTTTTAATATCTAATCTAAACCTACACTCTTTTTTCAGCTTGAAGCCATTCCCCCTCGTCTTGTCCACTACATAGCCTTGTAAAAAGTCCTTCTCCACCTTTGTTGTAGGCTCTTTAGGTACTGAAAGGCTCTGGAGCCTTCTCTTGTCCAGAAGGGACAATCCCAGCTCTCTCAGCCTTTCCTTACAGGGAAGGTGATCCTTTTGATCACGATCTTCATAGTTGTCCTCTGGACCCACTCAGGCAGGTCCATGCCTTCCTTATGTTGGAGGCCCCAGAGCTGGATGCAGTACTCAAGGTGGGGGGTTTCACAAAAGCAGAGTAGAAATAACCAGAAACCTCTTGTTTTGCTCATAAAATAGGTCTAAAGCCTCATCCTCCCTGTGCCCAGTGAGGATCACACCACACTGTACCAAATACCTATCATGCATTTTCTAGCATTACCTCTAGCATTAGATTAGGATTCTACATAGTAAAATACAACAGCAGATTGAAAAGAAACCTTTGCATGAGAAAGATCCATCTGTGTTCAAACAATACTGGTGATCTTTACAAGGAGAAGCAGCACATTCATCTAAATCTGAAAGATAAAAAGTGACAAGTTACCTAAAATAGTAGTCATGATTAAACAGCCCGACTAATACTTGAATGCTATAAACTTAAACTGACTGCATTGAGAATAGTTGTTGCACTGAGGTCAGGTATGCAACATGTCAGACACAGAACTAGCATGGGAACATACACTGTTTTGTTCAGCTTAAACCTGCATTAGAAAATCAAAACTGATCCTTAGATGTTTTTGTGATGACAATAAAAGACGTATCAGAAATTCAAGAGCTCAAATTAAATAAAATACCAGGATACCTGCAATCCTTGTAATTTTCAAGTCAGTCATTTTCAAGTCATGCATTTATGCAAATATCGTAACAAACAAGGAGACAGACTACTGTTCTGGAACACTACTTTCTCCTGTACTCCTACCTTACCGAGTTACAGAACTTTTTATATGACTAAAATACTTATACAAATGCATATACATACACCACTTAGTGTTCTACACAAAGCAAATTGGAGCAAACCAGGTCATGGTTAGGACCAGTCAAGCTGAAAACCAATTCTACTGCACAGTTAAAATATGAAAGCCTTATGATTTTGAGGAAAAGGTGCAAGAGTATTTCATTACAAAATTCAGACAAAGAAAGGCTATTATTGCTGTCCCTCTCTTCCTGTCATTGCTGTCACTCTAATCCTGTTGCTGCACCCATCATTCCTACTGATCACTCGATTTATAGTTCACTAGTGGCAATAAATATTTGGAAAAAACCCAGCTGTACAGAAGACAATATCAAAGCATCTTAAAAATGCCCTGGGAGTACTCAGTAGTTGTCTAAGGAGGTATTGCAAGAGCTGTAATTCAACCCCAGTTCTCACTGGCACTTTGAAAAGGAAGCAGTGTTCACATAATTTCTAAGCCTCTGTTTCCAGGAATTATGTTAGAGGTCTTTAAGGGGTCAAATTCAACCAGTTAAACAGAATGTGTTACTCTCTCCTAGTGCATGCCTGCATTGGGAGTATTTTTAGTGTTTGCATTTTTCCTGAAGTGTTTCATGCTTATCCCCTCATAAACCAAGTCAAATGCTAAAATAGAAACAGGTAAGAGATTAATGGAAGCACTGAGCTTGATGTCTCCCAGTATTTCTGTCTGACAACACGAAAAGTTAGCATGTTTGGCTTTCAGTGAAGTGATTGAACTCTATTTGAGTTGAGCATTTACGACAAAGTTATGTGAAGGCAACTGTGCAATTAGTACAAAAGATGTAGTTAAGTTTACAGGAATTTTCTAGTAGTTGACAAAATATCTTAAATCAAGAGCAGGACATTGTTGAGCATTCAAATAAACACCAAGAAAACTCATGTCTAAAAAGAAACACCCCACTTGCTGCTATATGTATTCCACTAAACTAAAAAGACATACAGTGAACAGTATGATAAAGATAACTATCATCACCAGGCAATCACTGTTGAGAAAATACTGCTTTCCTGCAACATGAAACAAGTTAGGAAGAGAGAGACTAATAAAACTGTAGAAATCTTAAGTGACAGATCGTTTCCATAAAATACAATAAAACTTGGAAGTGATGCCATCTAATCTTACTAGCCATTGTTACTACAAAACCTGTTTGAAGTCTGCCAAGCATTACTCACCCACACAAGCTCCACCTTCATTTTTAATCCAGCCTTCTTTACAGTCTTGGCAGTCCTTGTTACTCGAACCAGTACAAGTCTTACAGGCAGCATGGCAGGCTGAGAGGAGAAAACTACAAGCTGAGTTTTGTTGAGAGATCCCAAGACAAGTTTGGGCACACAAACTCTCAAAGAAAACTTTATTTAGGATTCACTGGAAGCCATCATCTTTTAGTAGCCTGAAACTCCCATTCACAAGATGGCACCTCTATAAGGTCAAGATTTAATTTAGAAACATGCAGCTATCTGTCAAAAACAACTGCAAAATCCCAATATACCCCTGGAAACCAAACTTAGCAATTACAGTTATTTGCACCACTGAGAACACTGCCATGAAATTCTAGTGACTAGAAGTGGCAGGTCCAATTTCTAAAATATTTGGAAAGAGGAGATCAGGGAGGCAAACTTAGCTCAGCCCCTCAGAGCTGGGACATGAGTTTTAACATCAAACTCTGCACTTCTCTACCTAACGAATCCTCACACTACTTCATTTGCAACTAACTATGAGAGCAGTGTGTGAAGTGGTATTACTCTGAACAACTTCAGAAGGAAGTATACTAAAAATCCAGTTGTATATGCATATTTTATACATATATATATAACGCATACATATAACACACCATATGTAACATAGGTATGTTATACATTGTAACACAAAACAAATCATATAGAAGAATTACTACACAACCAGATTAAAAAAACCCCAAATATAGACTATTTAAAAACAATCTCATTAGATCTCAGGGTCAGGATGAAGCAGTTGCAGAATCTCATCAAAGGTCTATATGACCCTGACTTTGTTTCAAAATTAAACTTAGGCATACCTAACTGGAATCTAAGTAGTTGCAATACAGATCAACTGTTTCCATGCCCAGTTGTTATTCCATTTAAGCTTATCTGAGACATGAGGAAAACCCAGCTTTTGAAGTAGTCCATTATGCAGTAATGTCAACTCAAGATTTTAACAGTACTTTGGAAGCAGAGAGGCAAAGATTTTTATGAATTCTGCTTCTTAAAGCAGAAAAAAAAAAATCAAGGGCAATCTGGAAGAATGACTTAGCAAAACCTTAGAATTCCACCAAACTGACTGACATGTCTTTTATGCTTAAAGCTGAGTGACCAAACTATGTTTTTGTTTCGGCCCTGCATTTGTTAGTTTCAACTGTTTCTAGTTTTGCTCACAAAAACTGAAGAATTAACACAAAGACATAAGCATGTGTTAAGATTACATTACCTGTACAAACAGAATGTGTCTCGTTTCTCAAGGAACTGAAGTAACCACTAGAACATTCCAAACAAAATTCTCCTGTGTACTCCTTCTTACAGCTACATGAGCCATCTCCACCTCGGGTACCATCACCATCACAGTGGCCATTTCCATGGCAAGGTCTTTCTGACCCACCACGACAAGCTAAAAAGGATCAAAAATATTTTTAAATTGGATGTTTAAGGAAATAACTTTCTACTGTCAGACACAAGCACCCAAAGTCCCTCCCTCTTCACAGAAAATAAAATAAAAACTAATTTTAAAAAAGTCACACCAAACCAGGATATAATTTACAAAGTCTTTTTTATCCTTGAGAGTAACCAAAAGGTTTGCAATAAGGCAATGCTCAATACTATATTCAAGTACAAGAGAAACTCAAAACAATCTCCAGGAAAGTTCAGTTATCAATTTAATTCCGGGTAAAGACCATGGCTCAAAATTTTATTTATTTTCCTAACTTCCTGGATAAAATTGGTATCTTTATTTTTTCTGGGTCTCTGAGAAGGCTCATATCACAGTTGTAAAAATCTACCAGATATCACTTAGATCCATATAGAGAATAGGGATTTAATTTTTACCAATAGAGTAAGTGGCAAAAATTGATCTCTTAACAAGGTGCAAAGTTTCAGAGATTTATGAATTACACCAGCTTCAGAGGCCAAAATATCTCTCACCACTTTTGCAAAGACCTTACTTTCATCTCCCACCTACTTTTACCTAATTTCACTCATTGCCTTTTTAACTGACCCTCAGTTGCAAGTTTCTTCATTTAATCCCCCAGCAGCATTTTGGCTGTTTTACTCTTGAAACTGGTCACGGATTCTTGTCTACACAGATTCTGCAAGGCCACCTAAACAACAGACTTCATGTCACAGAGAGCCTTTAAGGATGGGTCAGGTGTGGATATGAGCACCAGATCGATGGTTTTTGCACATCTCAGTACCCTTGACAGCTTTATACATTACTACATGCCCAGAAGACTTATATTCAGGCAGGGTATTCACAAGGTAACCACTTAATTATGAAGCAACAGGCAGGTACATACTACACAGCAGCCAGTGTCTCATGAAAAATATCACATATCATGTATTTGTCCATGACAGGAAAGACTGAAACAAACAGGTAAAAAACCGTATCTGCTACTGAATTTTTCAGAAGAAAAATTACCAAGGCAATCAGGTCCATACGTTCCAGCCGGGCAGCAAACTTCTACTGTTTCAATGCAAAACCACTTAAACAAATCAGGATACTTCTTCTTTCTGTATATGAGAGACACTCATTTACAAACAAAAAGAACAGAGATTCCTTAAAAGAATCTCACAACTGACCCAGCACAATACAGAAGAGAAATCTACTGCACATGACAGATTAGAAACGTATTTCTTCTGAAGATTTCAGGAACTAATTTCTAAAAGTCCTCCAACTTGAAAATGTACCTTCTAAAATATAATACTATTAGCAAGCTCTACTCAAATTTTATAGACTATATTTTAAAAAAAGTGAAATAAGAGCAACAAATAAAATCAATTCATCTTCACACATGCACACATCCCTTTTTTTAAACACCTTATTTTTAGGGAAGGTTTATATATAGTTGAGACAGTCTTAGTCATGTCTTTCTCTTATAGACAATTGCTGTGTCTTTTTCTCAGGTATACAGAAGATAGACATTTGCTCAAATTATTGGCAACTCGACGATAGGGTTAAAATTCCTCCTCTTTTTCAGCACTGATTGAGTATTATTTTAGAAGAAATTTTTAGAATTGAGAAGTCAGTTATGTGCTACTTGAGCACCAGAATACATCTCCAATTAATTGAGTCCAACTCCCAGCTCCTCGCAGGACTTCCTACACTAAACCACATGAGCAAGAGTGTCCTCCAGATGATTCCTGAACTCTGACAGGCTTGGTGCTGTGGAGAACCTGTTCCAGTGATCGACCACCCCTTATGTAACAACTTGTAAAAAATACCTAAGGTATTCATGGACAAAGAAACTGTCTTTGGAAACCGCCACCAAAACTGAATGACATTTGGATACCGTAGGTTAAAGAACAGAAGGTGAACAATCAATTGCACTCAAAAGAGCTATTAAATACAAAAACTTTCCAAAACCCAATGTATTTTATTAATTGTTTTGATTATTTTAGGAAGTCTGCTTTGTCAAATTTTCTAGTTTAAGACCAGTTCTGCAAATTTTAGCCAAATTAAAGACTCTGGGTTGCATAGTTTACCTTTCTGGAAGGCATGTCCTATGAGGAGCACCTAAGGACTCTGTGCTTGTCTAGAAGGAGGTGGAGGGGGTGGCCTCATTGCCCTCTGCAGCTTCCTGAGGAGGGAAAGTGGAGAAGGAGGTGCCAATCTCTGTTGTATTTAATGACAGGACAGAGAGGAAGGGTTCACAGCTGCACCAGGAGAGGTTTGGAGTGGACATTAGGAAACATTTCTTTACCAAGAGGCCGATCAAACACTGAGACAGGTTTCCTAGAGAGGTGGTGGAGGCCCCAAGCCTGTCAGTGTTTTAGAGGTGTTTGGACAATGTCCTTGACAACATGCTTTAACTGTTGATCAGCCCTGAAGCAGTCAGGCAGTTGGACTAAGTGATGATTGTAGGTTCCTTCCAACTGAAATATTCTGTTCTCTGCTCTGCTATTCTATTCCCTTCATGGCGTGTTAACATATATACAATCCTGTATAGTTAGGTAAAAGGATAAAGCAGTCATTTACAAGAAAGTGGATTATCAAAAAGCCTTATCCAGTTATGAAACATTATAATGGCAGTTCACCCTATTGAATTCTAGCTAATTAGGAGTGCTGACAGCCTAAATTAGTGAAAAATACTTAGAAGAAACATGATTTGGAACTAAAAAACCCAAATGTTAAGAAATCTAAATGCTACACTGCCATCCTTGCACTAATTAGACTTGAATACAAAAAGCTTAGCTATAACAGAAATCACAGCCTAGCTTAAAAGGCAGGTAGAAAAGTCAGCTGCTACTCTACCATCCTCAAGAGATCCAACTCCTACAGTGATTAGCACCAACTATTCTTTTGACTGACAGGAGAACAAAATGTAATTCCAGGGGGAAAAAAGCAAGCAAACATAAAACCCACGAGAACCAAAGAGTCCCTTGCAGTTTTGTGACAAAGGAAAACAAACAAAATAAGGGACTAAACTTCAAAAATTTCCAGTGTTAGTTTGCCTCGACACCCCACTGGTAACTGAGTAGACAGTGTATAAGAAACAAGTGTAGATGCTTTGGTGCAGCACTGCTGGAATTGAAAATCAAAAGGACCATAGTACAGCAGCACACGATACTAAAAGTCAGCCTAAAACCAGCTGTACCCAATGGCAACTTCTGAAGGATAATGAAGAATTAGCCATACTGCTATTGTTCAGGCACAAGATTTAAGATTATTAGTTCATCCTCTTAGATAATTTATTCACACAAAGATCTCTATCAAAAAAATGATACTTACAATTTGAACCACCATTTCTCTATAAGTTCTTCATGTTCTTCTACCATGTTGTTACATTCAAAGTTACTACTGTCACACAGATTCTCTATGATCTCTACAAGACGAATTTCACTACGAGCGGAGAAGGAAAACTGTAAATTTAATTTAAACGCTCAACACAACTCAAGACATGACAAAGCAGCCAGACTTCAGTGAGAATATTTCATCAGTTTATGGGGTGCCCTGAATTAGTTTCAAAACACACCAAGTATCAGAATAAAGAACTAATAAACATTACTTCATTAAAAAAAAACACCCACAACCAGAATAATGACCACAAGAACCTTGTGACTTGCTTGCATTTACTATGTTTGCAGATTGTAGGTTTGATACATTTTTAGCTTCCCAGAAAATTAGAGTGCAGCAATTTTTTCTTATGTTCAGCTATAAACCTCATGTATTTTTATTTGATACACGCCTGTGAATCTCACAGTAACATCTCAGTGCTCCAATTGAGATGAAAAATTAATTTGAAATGTAGGAGAAAGCTATCAGGTTACTTTGTTCCACGGTCAACCAGATACATACATATATATATGTGTGTGTGCACAGTAATCTGCTTTCTCTTTGGCACTGAAATAGTGGCAACTCTAGGAAGGAGATACTACTTTAATTCTAAAACAAGTATTTCAGTACTTTGTACCTTTTATGACTAGCAATAAAGTATTGACCATTATTTAGGATCATTATTTTAAGACTTTAAAGGGTAAATAGAAAAAAACTATTATGACTAATGACAGAATTAACTTTTGTTGTTTTCAGAAACAAGACAAATAAAGGCATTAATAAGGCATTTCAGTCTTTACTATAATCTTTAGATTAAAACATAACGCAATATTTTAATCATTAAGAATTTAAGGTTTGGACAAGAAAAACCTTAGCTGCAAAGTTCAATACTTAAGTTCCAAACAAACAGTGTACACAAAACACAGCTGAATAAGAAGTACTGAGACAGCTCACCTGGACTCATACTTTGACAGTGTCTTCTCTTCCCAAGCAGTGTTTCCACCACCAAAGTTTTTTTTAGCTGTATCTGCTAAACCCTACAAATAAAAAGTACCAGAAATTACACAGGGTTTGTTTCTAACAAAAATTACGGGCAATAATAAATGCTTACATAAAAATTGTGAAAAGTGTCATGCAGAAACTACATTAGAGCTCTCAAGCTGCTGATCAAATTCCTGAGTGAAAGCAACTGCTAATGACAACACGAAAAGTGAGAAAGTGTAGGTTACAGCATAACATGATTAAATTTTCCTAGTGCATTAGCAAGGCCTTGTTGTAGTCTTGGTTTACAAAAAAACCCCCATGCACGTATGAAACTTTACACCGTTTTCCCTCAAGTTCTCAGGAAGTTTATTATTATCACTTGAACGGAGCCTCTACTTCATTCAGTTTTGATGACAGGCCAATCTGCACCACGTTGTAATTTAAGCACACAACCACACAACAGGGCGATCAGCACAGCTGTCCCCAATCACAGCCAATGCCACCAAACGACACCTCGCAGAAAACCCCCTCAGTTCAAGAGACCTAGCGAGCCTGCAGCAGACGATATGCGTATAGAGAGCACTAAGCACCTGTCACGAGGCGCAGCAGCCCCTCGCTGCCGACGCTGAATTTACTGTGCCACATGTACGACTGCTGCAAGTGGCAACAGACAATGAACGTCTAGGGACGAAGCTTTCCACTAGCACTTCCCATGCAGCCGGGCACGCTCCAACGAAGCCAGCCTTTTGGCACAAAAAGCACCAAAACACCTTTGGCGATAGACATGGAGGAACTCTGCCATCCACTCGCCTCAGCACTGCGACCGCTGCCGGAGTGGGAAGCGCCGCTGCCCCGTCACTGGGCCGGGCGCCGCCAGGAACGCGGCTCCGGCGGAGGCGCTCCCGTAGCGCGGCCTCTGGGCGCAGAGCCGGCCGGACCCGTGCCGCGCCCGCCGGCGCTGCCCGGTCAGCG
>VZTD01005133.1:1430938-1477265 GCA_013397725.1 Rhagologus leucostigma
CGGGGCTCCCGGGGACGAGGCGGGCGCGGGGAGAGTGTTCGGGTTGGATTTAGGTAGGTTTCAGTTGAGAGCAATTCTGCATGTTTCTTCCCCGGCTCCAAGAGTGACATTTCTTTCTCTATAGCTCCATTCTACCTTTGTGTCTGGTAGCGTCCCGCACTTTATTTCCTGCCTCAACTTTCTCTTCCCTTTTTCTCCTAGCTTTTTTTTTTTTTTTTCCAGCCAGTCCCCAAACTCATGAGGAAGTGTATGTAAGAATAGTAACTGTGCGGTTTTTCCCTAATGTAAGAAGAAAAAGCAATCCCAGCAACTACAAGGATTAAATCTGACCTCCTTGAGGTGCTAATTCTAGAGCAAACTTGGAAGAGCTATTAAAGCATAGGAAAAAAGCCATGGAAATTTAAGATAATACAAAATGGGTTTTGCCAAAGCTAGATCAAGCTAAAGGGGCAAGACCTTATGACAGGGTGCGCTTGGTGGTTCTGCTTAGACACCTCCGTATGAGGGAGTGCAATGACTCTGTAGAGAGATTTAACATGCAGTTTGGCTGCCAAATTCTGTCATATCTGTTCTGAAGAGTGCCTGAAAAACGTAAGTGATAAAGATGTGGTGGGTTTTTCACGAGAAGAGTAAAATGTCTATTTGAACTAATGATAATTCCACTGAGAAAATATAAAACAGCAACAAACCATTTTTGATGGAAGTACATCAGCCTTTTTTTTAACATAAAAATCCAATTTTTTTTTTCACCCAGTTTAATCCCAGGAAAAGATGAATTCTTTATTTTAAAAACCCCTGGTCTTCTATGATTCAGCCTTGATGTAGGTTCCTGGGGGGGAGTCAGTGTGGGTATGTTGTAGAGGCCTGAGGAGGATTCTTCTGAAGTTGCCTGAATGTGATCAATGGACAAACCTGTGTGTATTTGCTTATGATTATTCCTCTGAGCTTCATTATTAAATTATTTTTGTTAAGTGAAAATCTGTTTCTGTGGTTTTGGCATTTAAAAAATAAAAAACTAATTGCAAGTATTTTGCTTTTATATGGCAAATTTATTTTAATCATCAAATTCAGTGTCTACCTGTCTTCATAAATTCCACTTGAATTTGATGCTTGTCAGCATCAATTTTCGACAGAGCAAGTTATCTTGAGTCTTGACAAGACCACTGAATTTATTAGGCTTTATCTCAGAAACCTGGGTGTTGTCTTCATGCTTTGGTTTTTTATCTTGTAGCATGTTTCCCTTCAGGGAATTTCAGTATTTATAATGCATATAATTATCTTCAAGATACACAAGTTGCTGACATGCTTACTTTCTTCAGGCATACAAAAGGATTGGAGTCAACAAGATTAAAAAAAAAGGCTTGTAGTAAACTGTGTGTGGGATATGTAGCTTCACTTTCATTCTGATTTAGGAAGTTGGGGACTGATTACTCCTGTGGTTATCAACTGAAGATACCAGGAGCAGGCTGTGTTGTAGATCGGTCAGAGGATAATGAATGCAGTATTTATAGGTGAAGGTAACAGCTCTTTATTGTGCAGCTGATGTAGTTAAGAAGGAAAAAATAGAGGAGCTTGGCACTTGAGTCCTTTTATAAGGATTTATTGGGTCCTAAAATACCTGCATTGTTAAGAAGCTGTGAATTTGGATTCAGGAATACCTGTCTTGCTGGTGAATATACTGTTTCACCTGATGCATGAGCTGCTCAAGTGTGCTGTAGCTGTGTGCAGCAGTGGATTCACCCTTCAGTGTCTGTTTTTCTCCTCAGTTAAGTTGGGCCAGAAGCATGAGATTCTTCTGCATTTATTGGAAGAATTCAGCAAGATTGTCTTCTATAGACAAGGATTTGTGCTACGTAAATTGCCCTGTGCAAGGACTTAATTCCTGCCAGACACTTTTTGAGGTGTTTCTGATGTCTCATACCTCTTCTGCTGTGGAAAGAGGATTCTGTTGTACCATAAGTCATCTTTGTTCATTCTTGTAAAGAAGTAATACTAGGCACAGGTTAAAAAGGCTATTCCCACTTCCTGGGATGAAGGGTTTGTTTAGGTTCCTGACAATGCTTTGTCTTTGAGCCCAGGCTTAGAGGTTCGGTTACAATCTGTAGCAGAGGCAGTCATTGGAAAAAGAGATGCAGTCAGTGAGATATTTAAAATAATATGCAGATACATGCAATTTACAGGAAGTAGACAAATTTCAGGATTTATTGGTGCTAGTTTTGCATATGAGGAACAAGAGCTCACTCTTATTTTTAGTAATCAGCAGCACAAACATCATTTCAGGAAAAGGTAGCTCTAGGAGGCAGTTGCTAGGAAATCTGCCAGCTATCTTACATCTGTTTGATGGACATTTTTAGACCAAAACACAGGAGAAAACATCTCTAACCAAAACCCCAGTTGTGCTTTAAAAGAGCTGTTTTTGAAATATTGGTTCTGTGAGAACAGAGCAAGAATAACAATAAACAAAATCTCTTGTCTTTTATTAAATTGTAAACTTAGAAAAAATTGGGAAGCTTAAATTAAAAGAACATGAAACAGATTTGCTCTGTAATCACTTGGACACACGATTTTAGCATAACGATAAAATACAACATAAATACTACCATAAGAATGGCTCAGCAGTGTTGTAAAATGAAGCACGAGGGAGAGGGGGCTTTCATTTCTGGGTGGAAGTGTGAAGGATAGGGTACAGACTGTCTCATGCCATAGTGACATCTATGGGGTGCCAGAGGGGATTTGTCCTTCTCTGGCCAAGTCCAGACCTAGCTGCTGGCAAACTCAGGAGATCAAAGTGCTCTGTTCTGAATAATTTCTCATCCTCGTGGATCCTCTCCTACTGTTTTTGGAGCCCTGAACAAACAAGAGAGTGTGTGCTAAAGATGATGTGTAAATCCAGTGTGCCGTTTAAGTGAGAGTAAATTACAAAGCGGTCTGTCCCACAAAGCACAGACATAAGTGAGGTGACACTCTCAGCAGTGGGGGCAGTGTGGAATGCAAAGGGATATACTTTCTTAGGTAGGGTCCATGTTGTCTTGGGATTTTTTAGGTGAAAACTAGAATGATTACATTTACAGAGGGTGGCATAAATCCTGAAGTGCTTCCTGAGTATATTTTTGACTACCTTAATTCATTGAATCTAGTAAAAAATTTCCTGGATTATTTGACTTGTTCGTCTTTGTTTAGACTTTTCGACTGCTGTAGTACATTTTCCTTGCATCATCAATCTTTTTTTCTGGTTGTACACTTCATGCCATGTTGTTAATGTAATTTCTTTTTATTTTCTTTTTACTAATAATAGTATATATGTGAATTTCAAAGCCAAGATGGCTCAGAAGAGGAGCTCAAGTGGGCGGTCATTCCCATTGCTGCTGCTGCTTATTGTTGTGGCCTTTATTCATTTAACTGTCTGTCCTTTTACAAAAGTGGAGGAAAGCTTTAACCTACAAGCTATCCATGATGTGGTGTACCACCAGCTGGACTTGGATAAGGTAAATTAAAAAGAATGTCTTCATTTTTAGACAGTGTTTTGGACAGTATTGCAATTCCTTGCAATATGTGTAGGATAAATGCAGTGTGAATATGATTTATTTTCTCTTGTCTCTGACTTGCCTCTTTTAAGTAGATTCTCCTTTTTGCAGTATGACCATCATGAATTTCCTGGAGTTGTCCCAAGAACGTTCCTTGGACCAATTTTTATTGCTGCTCTTTCCAGTCCAGCTATCTACGTACTTTCTGTGCTAAGAATGTCCAAGTTTTACTCCCAGCTGATAGGTATGAGAACTTCAAATCCTCAGAGATGTCACCCATTAGTGCATCAGTAAAAACGTTGTTGCTACACTCAGTGTTTGCAGCAATGGTTAGATTGTGATACTCTTCTCCTCAATGAGGGAAAACCCAAACTATGTTACTTGGGGCCAGCATGGCCATTCCACTCCCTCTTTGGAGAGTAACTAACAGCACACAGAAAGTCTGTCCTAACAAATGTCAGGCAGTGTAGAAAAAGCAAGTGTCTCAAGTGTCTTCAGAGGGTGCACTCCCATGTACACTTCCGAAAGGATCGTTAACCTCGGCATGGAAGCACTGACCTTTGTGCAGAACTACCACACAAGTTAAAAGTGGATTAGAATAGATCAACTAGATGGAGTTTCGTTTGGGTTTTTGTTTCTTTGAAGGTAGTTATATTGTGGTGTCTTAAGTGTTAATCCTCAGAACATCTTCCCATTACATTGTATAACATGGCCATTCATCAGTGATCCATCTGATACTACTCTTCAATTCCTGTTTTTATTCTCCTAATAGTCCGGGGAAGTTTGGGGCTCAGTGTGATTTACACGTTATGGAAGCTGCAGAAAGAAGTTAGAAAACAGTTTGGAGCAACTACAGCATCGATCTTCTGTCTCATCACTGTTACTCAGTTTCATTTGATGTTTTATTGTACAAGAACCCTCCCTAATGTGTTTGCGCTTCCTTTTGGTAGGTATTTCATGGGAAAAATTTTAAAATCTAAAACTTCTTTTCAAATGTATCAGTAGTTAAAGCACAGGAAAAGTATGATGTGACCAAATTAACATATCTACTTGATTAAATTGTATGATAACAAAACTAGAAAGCTTAAGTTGAGATTTCTTTCCCTTTTTTGCCGTATATGCTTACAATGACTGTGGAATCAAGTTCTATTGAATCTGAGTATGTGTGGGTTTTGTCAGATGGCTTTGATTAGCTAGAGGTTTGAGTACACGTATCTAATGCATAAAGCATAGAGCTATGGAAAGGCATGAGGTACACCTGCAGTTCAAAAATCCTGTGAACTTAGGCTACATAGGAAGCAACTTTCTTATGAGACTGTGGAATAAATTCCTACTGCAACATCTCTACCTTCCTCTTCTGAAGTTGTCTACAAATGCAGCAGTTTCTACACTTAAAGTAAAAAAAAAACAACCAAAAAAACCACAAAGTTGAAACCCTTCTCTACATAGACAGTTTTCCCGCAGAGCTGATGAGATGGAAAATTAATCACATGTGACAGATATTAGCTGAGTCACCAAGTGCTTCAGTGCAAGTTGTTCAGCTAATAAAATTGTGAGGTTGATGTGAGAACCTGTATAGATCAGAAATGAGAAACAAAAGCAGATGGATTGTCAGGTAAACACTATGTACTAATAAATGCCTCATATAATTTCTACCGGTGTTAAAAAATACGAGTTGTTTCGTGATTTTCTACTCTTTGTATTTCACATGTTTTCCTTAGGATCATGAGCACTTTACTGTATAGAGATTTAAATTAAGAGTAGAGACAACTTCATCTGTAGAGATATGGTGTGTCCCACCTAATCATGCAAATGAATTTATACATCTTTCTCCCTCAGCAGTAGCCTGTAGTCTCGTTTTCATATTTGAAATGGGTTTGTGTTATCATGAATATAGAATATACTTAGTGAAGAGAATAAACTAACTGCTCAGCTGATACTGAGCAATAATAATTATGAATTGTAGTTTGAGAGGCTTTCAGTACTCCCTTAAGGTTTGTTTTTCTTTTTTCCCCCCTCAACAGCTATTAAATATGCTGTCTAGAAAGAATTCCCATGTGTTCCTTCTGTGGTTATACTTTTCCTAATTGCTTAAGCATCAGCAATATAAAGCTGTGCATTATTCCAAATTACATTTTTCCAACACAGGAAGAATTTCTAGACTAGAAATGGTAGGAAGACCAAGAGAGGATTGGTGGGAAGTTAGAGGAACAAAAAGATAGCATTGAGTGTTACCCTTTAGAAAATTAATAATTCAGTATGTCAGATGATGTGTTTTGGGGTTGTTTGTTTGTTTGTTTGTTTTTTTGCAGTGCTTCTGGCATTGACATTTTGGATACAGCAAAAGCAAAGGCCATTCATTTGGTTCTCAGCTTTGGCAATTATAGTCTTCAGATCTGAGCTCTGCATATTCTTAGGCCTCATGCTCCTGGTGACGTTATTAACTAAAAGAATCTCCATTTTCAAGGTGCTTTCCCATGCTGTTCCTGCTGGAATGTTTTGGTTGGGTAAGTGTTTGCTTGGAAGAAAGCAAATGATACTAAGTTCGAGAGAAGTCTGGAGTTTTGACTGGTTTATCTGGTGAATGGCCCTTAAGGTGCTTTTTTGGTGGGGTGGGGGTGGGGAGAGGGGGTAAGTGGGGTGTTGCGGGTTGTTTTTGTTTTAGTTTGATTCTATTTGCTCATAATATGACAAGATCTTTTATTTATTTGAAAATTTCTGTGTGAGGAAATAGGTGTGTGAAGAGCAGAGAAAGCTACCGTGGCCTCTGTCTTTAGATGCTTACAGTGTAATGTCCTGATCTTAAGGAGGCTTAGATGTGCAAGTTGACTTCAGTACAGTTAGTACCTGGCTGTAGCTACTTGTGCATGTTATCCGTTGTAGTATCTATTGCCACGATGATAAGCTGAGTCTCAGAAGAAAATACAGCGGTGTGACAGAGATGCCAAGCAAGAGGGTTGTGGGGAGAGTTACAGTTCAGCTCTGTTTCCTTATTATATTAAATTGAACAGCTTAAATTATCTCCATGCTGGAGAGGCCGAAAAATTCGCTTGTCTCTACCCATCCGTGGAAGACCCGTGTACAAATGCACATAAATACTCTAAGCTGCTCTGCCAGCCTACCTAATTAAAAATGCTGTTGTCAGATACGTGGTGATGACCCTGGCAATGTGCACAATCGGACCACTAAACAGTTATGCTAGGTGCATTTGGAGGCATCTCAAGATGTAAGAGTTTGAAGGTCTAATAGGAATTAACCACTGGCACTCTCATTTCCTATCTGAGCAAAATCCGTAAATACCAGAGCAGTTTTCACAGAGCTGAGTGGAGGAGATGGGGCTAACAGTTTTGCTGCTTTTCTTGTTGCCTTTCATCCCTTATCCTTCTTCCCTCTCCACCTGATGAATAGTGGCAAACTTTATGATTGTTTTTTCTAACTTGACAGAAAACAATTGTAGCTTTACAAATTTTAAAGCTTTTTAAAAAGCTTTTTAAGCTTTCAAAAATTTTATTTAGTACTATTTGAAGTTAACACGAGCTTCTTATCATTCATTACATTTAATGCTCTTAATACTCTTTTAAAACAAAGCTCAATTAAACCACTTTTTTCACATCTTGGGTTGGAGTGGGGTGAATACCAATTGGATTCATATCTAACATGCTTCTTTTAAGGCTTCTGTTAAGAAGTATCTCCCTTCCCTGCATTTCCTCTGCAAGACAGACATATTCAGCCTTCTCTGTGGTTTTTGGTGAGGCTTACAATGCATGTTTCAGATTATGTTGGTCTCAATATGCTGTATATGTGCTTTTTGGATGTGTTAGTTTGCTTTTCCCTGGTTGTTAATTCATGCAGATTTGTATCCCTTTAATTCTTCTAGGGGGTTTAGTTGCTGTGGATTCTCTGTTTTGGAGGCAACTTGTGTGGCCTGAGGGGAAAGTGCTCTGGTATAACACAGTTTTAAACAAAAGTTCCAACTGGGGAGTATCCTTTGAAACATCCAGGGAAAAAGAACACTACCAGCCAAAGCAAAGACTTGATGTGACTTATTCCTGAGACTCAGGGTGTTAGATTCTGCTTTTCATTATTTGAAACTTACAAGACGATGTCTGTCTCTTAACTGTTTCTGCAAATTGTAAGTTTCCTCTGCTAACTTTTTTCTTTCCTCTTTGTGTTCTACCAATGTAAAGCCCACTCTCTTCCCCTTTGTTTTTTGTGTTGCCCATCCTTACTGCCATTTGATGTGCCTCTCTTGGGTGATGTGAACATAGTTAAGCAACTGCTTTTAGTTCTCCGAAGATAAAGCAAGAAACAAGAGGCTGGAAGAACGTGTATACAAAAAGTGTGGTGCATATTTGCAAAAATATACCCAAAAATTGGTGGGTACTAATGTAAAGAATAGTTACTTGTTAGCAGTGAAAGCATCCTTAACTCTTTTCACCTTGAAGACCTCTCCGTTCTTGTGGTATTTCTATTCAGCCCTGCCTCGTGCTTTGGGATGCAGCATAATATTTGTACCTTTAGGGGTAACAGAAAAGAGAACTCGGATTTTACTTTTGCCAGCACTGGGCTTTATTTTCTTGTATTCATTTCTTCCACACAAAGAGCTGCGTTTCATCATCTATACTTTCCCCGTCTTCAACATAGTGGCTGCTAAAATGTGCTCACGAATGTAAGTTCAAAATCCTGTTTGTTAGGTTTTCTTCCGCTAAAAATGCAAAAGAACAGCTGTTACTACTATTTTTATGGACTTTTTTCCATCTTGAACTCTGGATCATATTGAAACATTCGTATGCTGTAGAAGTGAGGTCGAGGTCATTTGTACCCATTTTACTACAAAGAGAAGTGGAAACAGAAAAAAGTCAAATGCCTTGACAGGACTATTTGGGAAGTCTGGAGGAGAGTTGAGAATAGAGCCCTAATTTTACTGTTATGTTGTTACAATGCAGTTTATTTTATCTACCAGAAAAAAGACATATTCCAGTGTACTCCTGTGCTGTTAACACAACTTGCCTCAGGAGATAGTTTAATACACAGACAAGGCTTGTGAAACATGGATTTAAAGAGTTGTGTTTGGGTATATCGAGTAAACAAATTGAAGTTCAGAGTTCAACTTCTTTGAAAGAGAATACATTCACAGCTGAAGTTTTTAAACACAGAAAGACTTAGCTTTACTGATAAGTTTGTCTTAACTTTATTAATGAGAACAATCTAAGTGTCTCTAGAAGTTAATCTTCTATAAATTGCTAATAAATACATGCCATACAGGATTAATAAAATTTGCATTAATCTTTATTATCTAGAAGTGGAGTTTCCATAACAGTTGTGTCACAATAGTCAGTGACCAGTATGAAGGAAAATAACAGTTTATTCTTCCTTGTTTTTCTCTTCATCAACAGTCTGAATAACTACCGGAGATCCTGGCTGTACAAACTTGGATCTTTCTTTATTATAATGCATCTTCTAGTTAATGCTGTTTATTCAGGAACATCTTTATATGTTTCACATTTCAATTATCCTGGAGGAGTGGCAATTCAGAAGTTGCATGAGTTGGTACCTTCAACAGCAGGTATGTAAAGCTGGCTTGAGGTATGTTCACCTAATTTTAATTTCAGTATATCTTTTCATATATTGAATACTACTTTTTCAAACTAGGTATATGCATCTTTTTTGTTACTATTTTGTTAATTTATTATTAATCAGAGTGTACTTAGAAGAATTTTGAAACTGTATTCTGTTTTCTTTATTTATGTAGATGTCTCTGTTCATATTGATGTGGCTGCAGCGCAAACAGGAGTTTCTCGGTTTCTAGAAATCAATTCCGATTGGAGGTATGTTCTGAATGAGGTATTTTCATCTGAGGACAGTAGCCTTTTCCTTTTTTGCATATGCACAGGGACAAGCACTGCAAACACAGTTTCTGGTACAGCATATTTGTTAAACCAGCTCAAGAACAATGTGAATCTTCAGAGGATTTTTGATGTCTGCAGTGCTGCCATATCACAAATAAAGCACTGCAGTGTTTTTTCATTGTTTTGGTTGATTCTGATTTGCCTGTATGGCGTAAAATATTTCAAAGGATGAGAGGAAGTAGCCTTAAGTTATGCCAGGGGAGGTTTAGATGCGATACTGGGAAAAATTCCTTCATGGCAAGGGTTGTCAAGCATTGGAACATGCTGCCCAGGGAAGTGGTGGAGTCACCATCCCTGGAAGTGTTAAAAAAATGTGTGGATATGGCACTTGGGGCCATGGTTTAATGGTGGACATGGTGGTGGTGCTAGGGTGACAATTGGACTTGATGCTCTTAGGCATCTTTTCCAACCTTAATTATTCTCTGATTCTAAAGATGTCAGAAACAGCACAAAAATTGTTAGCTTACCGAAATTTACACCAATATATTTAATGCAGCTAGGTTTGATACCCCACTGTTCCACCTTGTGAAACAGAGATGTTCTTGGCAGAACAGTGTATATAATGATTTGTTTGTCTGAATGATGTGTGGCAACGTGAGGCTCATGTACATTTTAATATTGAAAGTCTGTTTTTATGTGGAACATCCTTCATATAGATGGTGTTGAAGCTGCAGCTGTGAACACATTGATTAGCTCTGAGAGAAGGCTGTTGGGTGCTTTGTTACTATGACCAGCAGTGATAGATAGACACTTCTAAGAGTTGGAATACTGGAATGAATAGTAGGAGACATTGTGGGATGGCATTATTTGCTTTTCAGGATGCAAACCAAAAAATAGGCACCTTTCTGATTCTTAGGCCTACCTCTTCAGCTGAAGTGTAAGTTTTTAATTTAAATGAAAATGATCCTAATGAAAATGATTGATTAGAAGGTGACACAAAGCCTCCCTTCATACTGCACAAAACAAAAGCAACACAAGCAGATTTTGGTTTAAGAAGTACTCTGAGCATGGAGTTCTTTTTCCACAGTTACAGTATTTGGGATCAGATGGACAAACATAATTTAATTATTGGGATGTTTAGAGATAAAAGTACTTTGGAAGTAAAGCAGAAGAAGGGGAAAGAATGCTTCTGGGGCATTACAAAAATCATTGATCTTGCTATGCCTTTTTTTATTTCCAAGCACTCTCATGATGGTACAGACTATTTAAAGCCTTCCCAATTACCTATCTACTGTTTATTTCAAATTGGTTTTTGTATGTTGAACCTAGAGAAAGTCTTAAGCCATGAATTGGGAGGAGACATTAAGCTGGTAGAGTACAAGGGATAGAACATGCATGATAGCTAAAATGTTTCAGTCTTTGGGGTTTTTTAGTAAATACACACACTACTCTGAATACAACTCTACTCTCTTAAGTAGTGCTTCATTCCAATGATCTTTTTGAGTTGGCGAGATTTGGATTGGGCTTGTAAGGCTGTAGTGTAGTGGGATGGGAAGGTGAATGAATAATATCCCTGTCACTGATGGATGTTTCGTAGTGTTGCAGCTACAGAGCAGTTTCTCACTTTTATCTGTACTCAGCAAAACAAAGCCTCAAGGAAGGGCTGATTCAGCATAAAGTTTCACATTAAAAAATCAGGCAAAATCCACAACTGATCATCATACACAGGACTACCATGTCGTGTGACTGCACAGTAGTGCAAAGTTTTGTGACACCAACTGTCCATTTTCTCTTTGTCCAAGAAAATGACAGCCTTTCAGATGGCAGAAAAATAACTTAACGTCTTCATAGACAGTGTATGTCAGGTAGAAACAGACTAGGGATGGGTGATGGCTATGAAGGCTGATGATTCATCAGATAACTGCAATCCATAAATAAAAGTGTCTTAAAGTTAACAGCTTTCAGTAGTGTGCTCAGATTAGATCTATTTGCCTCAAGAAAAATGCAGGCGATCTATTGTTTTTCTTCAAAGGGTGACTGAAAGGAGCTTGATGCAGGTTCTTACACAAAACAGATGTTACCATCTTGTCTTCAATTAGTGCAGTCTCTTTGAACCCTGAATAAATACACTGTGTAAGCTTAAAATATTTAAAAATAATAAAATTCAGAAATGCTTGCAGCCAGATGAAAGGCCTTTTACTTGCTGATGGAAAAAATGTTAAATTAGTAGTTGGTAAGGTTGTTACAAAGTAGTGCTGTTCCTTCTGCCAGTTTGGATGTATCTACCAACCTAAGGGGTATTGTGATATTTTTGGAAATAGCAGGTGAAATTCAGCATGCAATTGTTTTAGAAGAAGAAAACACCTGTTCAGTGTGTAAAAGTCTAATTCTGCATTATATGGTGTATTTGGTGACACTTGCGAATTTTGTCAGACTGGGGACTTTTCTGAGGTGCCAAAATTTTAGTTAACAATCCACACAAAACCTCTAGTTTTCCATAAAGTACTTCCTTCAAATATCTTAAGCGTTAATGACTGCCCTGTCAGGCGACATTACAAAAATATCAATAGAGGTTTCAGAGAATTCAGGCAGATGAGAGGCCAGGCCTTCGAAGACACACGTTGCCAAAGATGCAGGCTGGATTTAATCCTAGGTGCATTTGACTGCACCGCTTCCCTACCTTTGTCCACGCCTGCAAGGAAAGTCACAGCCTGAGTAAGGTGCCTGTGAAATGTGTGTAAGGATTCAGGTGCCTAAGAATAGGAGCTCCAGGTGCTGGCAGAAAACAGTTCACAGAACAGGGCAACATAAAAGGTGGAGAATGGGGCACTGCTCTTCACTCAGATTACAGAGCCTAACAGTGGTTTATGGAGTGTTTCAGAGTGAACTTACCTCTTTCTTCTCCTTTGAAGTTGCTGGATTGAGGACTTGATCAGGCTGCCATGTCCAATATGAATATCCTAACTCTTAAGCTATAAATTGCACTGGACTCTCCTCAGTGAATGAGTAAATAACTATTGCAAAGTAGAACCATGTCCTTATGAGACAGAGAGGGAGACCTGTCTCAATTCTTAGAAGATAAAGGGGTTCATACAGCTCTTGAGAGATAATGAGCTTCAGTTTTGGGCTTAGATCAGATGAAAAGTGGCTGAAGCTAGATCTTTCACATCCCTGCCAAATGGCTAAGTCACTTGTTTTCTCATCCTGTAAATTCCCTCCATATCTAGATTGAACATAAGTCCTTTTAAGAAATAATTGTACATAAGTGTACATAATAAATAATCCTAGAACTCAGTAGTTACTTTTTAATGTATTTTTTAATGTATAATTTGTATGTATTCTGGTACTTAAGCAGTTTATAAAAGCTGACCCAAAGTGACCTGCCCAAACATGTAGTAGATCAGGGAACTGAACTTAAGAAATAACAAGTGCCAAGTTAGTACTGTAATTAACAGGCTCCTTTCCTCCAGTGTTCAAAGAGGTCTTCTCCCTGCTGTTCTCTGAGGCTCTTACTCTAATGTATGACTACCAGAAGAAAAAGGTTTCTGCTTAAGTACCACATAATGTATTTTTTAGAATTACTAAAAAAACCCACAAACAAAAACCAGCAAAAACACTCCAAACAAAAGCAAAACAAAAAACCTATCTTTCTCCAAATGCAATTCTTGTAGAGTAAAACTTTAAAATTGGCCTAGTTTCCTACAGTCTTAGGCTTTGGTGTCCTTTCTCCACTGAACTCAAACAGGGAACTAGTAAGAAATTTTCTAGGAGTCGTGATTTATATCACAATAGCAGCAGAAAGACTTGCATGGAATGATCGAGTCCCTAAATTCTTCAAAAATACTATTTCCTCCTCTAGTACTATTTAATCGAGAGATATGACTGAGAATGTTAGTTCCTTTTTGTGTTTCATCTTGGGTGCTATGTGCCTCTGCAATAATGGCCATTTTTATTAGGTAAAGCAAGGAATAAAAATGAACCTTCTTTATTCTTTATAGGTATGACAAAAGAGAAGATGTTAAACCAGGAGACCAGTTGATGTTTTCTTATACACATATACTGATGGAAACAAACCCTCTTCAAATATCACATTACAAGACAACCCACAGGCCACTGGCAAATATACCTGGCATCAGTAAAATTGGGTTGAACCTTACTGCATTACCTCCTTTTACTTTAAACTTGAAACCAAAACTAGTACTGTTGGAAAAACTTCCTCTATCATCTTGACTGTGAATTTTAAGTAAGTCTTTTGATGTGATTTTGCTGATGACTGAACTATATAAGACAGCAGCAAATTGTTATTCCGGCATTGCAACTCAGCTTCTGTGGAAAGGCACGGAAAATCTCTGTACCCATTGGTATTTAGCTCCATCCTGTTTCTTACGTAAATATTACAATGCATTCTTAGTCAGTGTATACTGAGTATACTGAGTTGTATTGTTAGTTGTGTTTGAGAGAGGTTGCCTGCAAGTTTAGTGGTATTAAGTAAAATCTGTCTGCTTGGTTTGGTAGTCTGTTTCATCATGTAGCACAGGTATGTCCTAATTGTCCTATATAAAATACAAAATCAACAAGTTTGTGCTACAGCAATAATTTGATATGTAATCTGTGTGTGCAAAGATGTATTACTTAATATATCTGCAGGATTGTAACCCCCTCAGATGTCAGATTGCCTGTGTGAAACCTAATGATGTTATCAACATAGGAAAGCCATATTCATTGTAGCTTCATTGTAATACGTAATTGTGCCCTGTAGGCTACCAAACTAATGAAAGTCAAACATTCACTTAAAAAGCAGTTGAACCTCTTGACAAGCACTGTTTCGTAACAGATTTGAGTACTAAGGATGATTATCTTCATTCCAGCAATTCATGAAAAAGCAGCAACTTGGATTTCCCAGGAAAAAAAAAATTAAAATAATGTTTCCCCTCATCTGCTGTAATGATATCTTAGTTTGCAGTGCAAAAACTTACCTATGAAAATATGCACTTCAAGATAAGTGCTGTTTTCCTTTTTTTTATTGAGTAATCCCTTTGGAAAGGAGTACTCTAATGTGCCATGTGCTGCATTCTATAAACTAAAATAAGATTGCATGCTCTGTAGTTTCTTTATTAAATGTTTTTGGTAAGGATGTCTGCATCAATTGCTGAATGGAACAAGGAAAAAAAGTTAGAATTGTGGTTAGGGCCATTTGTAATATGACAGAAGCTCCATTACTGTAAAATATCAGAATTGCTGAAATTATCATAGGCAGAAAACTTCCTTGCTAGCTGAAAACTTGAGTTAAATATAATTATGGAATAAAGTGGTTTGGGTTTTTTTGTTCTGTTTGTTTGTTGTCTTTTTACTCTTACACTTGCTTGGTTCAGGAACTACCTTTACCTGTGTATGTTTCAGTTTTTGGGACCATGTTTTCTTTTTATCCTCTAGATTATGTATCAGAGGAACTGATCTGGTGGGGTGGAGCCTGCTCCCTTGTGAGTGGCTGTTGTTGCCCAGGCTTCCTCAGACTGAGCAGATCTGGCAAATGCAACCTGCAGAACTTGCTGGTCCAGTCTCTGGCTGCTCTTGAAATTTAAATTGTTCAAGTTATTATCTATTTGACTTGTCTTTGGAAGAAAACTTAGCTTCCTCCAGAGCCAGTTTGAACATCAAACAATTCACAAGAGACAGAAGGAAATACATGTGCAAATAGCTGCAAATTTGGAACCACACAAAGGAAAACTTCTGTTTAGGGGGATGTAGGTAGGCCTTCATGTTAAGGCTAATCACTGACTTTATGTAACTCCCCCACACTGTAATCCCCAACTCAAGAACCCAAACTAAAATTTAGCCTGCCCAAGTGTATACAAATGTCAGTGTGGTTACTCTAGCTTTCCAAATCCCCAGTTGTCAGAATCCCTCTGGAGGAACTTGCTTCTGTTACCTACAGAGAAAACCTAGGGCTACTATGCTTGCAGAATAGGCATCTCGGACTACTGTCTGAAGTGGCACAGACTATGTGCATTGTATTGTGCATGTAGACATGAGGCATTTGAAGAGTTTCATCTTGCTGAATATCATACACCATATAGGGTCCTTCCATGGACTTTTACTCTGGTGCATAGGCGCTACCTGTGGGACTTAACCAGTGAGGGTGTTCAGCTATGGAGCTTCAGTGTACTACTGTTCACAGTCTCATCACCCATGGAAATAGAAGCCGACAGCTCAAACTGGCCTTTTACTCTATTGGTTTGGGTAGAGAAAGGTAAAATACATACAAAGAGACAGGAAAGAGATACTGGATTGCAGTTTTGAAGTGTCTGAAGTTTATTTGGGCCCTGTTATGTTTGTTCTCCATATATAGTTATTCAAAGTGCTTAGTTTGAAAATCTACAGCTTTGGTTTTGTAGATAAAAGGGCTAGATTGTGACCCGGGCAGTGCATGGAGCAGCACCACAGTACCTGTGGCTTTATGACCTCCATAACAGCACATATTAGGGCAAGTTTAAGCTGGAAAATAGGAAAAGGTTCTTCACCCAGAGGGTGGCTGGACACTGGAACAGCTCCCCAGGGAAGTGGTTACAGTGCCAGCCTGACAGAGTTCAAGAAGTGTTTGGACAACACTCGGCACATGGTGTGACTCTTGGAGATGTCCTGTGCAGGACCAGGAGTTGAATTTTGATGATCCTTGTGTGTCCTTTCCAACTATGATTCTATGGGTAACTGCCTCAAGCACAGGCCATGAATAGTATGGTGGCCCACACTTGGAATAAGAAGGGGCAGCTGGCAAACCGGGATGAAGATTACTTTGCTTTTTCCCTAACAGCTGCTTTGAATAAAACAAGCAATCCTTGGAACAGAAACTAAAGCCATCTCGCCTTTCTCTTAAATGAATCTTCTCATCTCCAAATCTTGTGTTGTCTTTCTTTAGCTCCACAAGAACAATAGAGCTTATTTTCTCCTTTAATAGAAATTAATATTCAGTGTACTTGCGAGTTTAACTTCCCTTAGATATAAGAGGGCATGAAGGAAGTCTCTCCTTCTACAAACTTGAAGTGGGGTGTTAAAAGGTCTTCTGCATTTGGGGGACATAGGAGGAAGTGTGAAGTTACAGAATGAATGGGACAGGTAGGAGGACAGAAACTGAACACTTGGGGGAATTTTTGAGGGGACTTTAAGTAATAAATTTCTCATGCCTATTTAAGTTCTTAAAAGAAAAACACCTTTTGACTTGAATGATTATAAACAATCCTATCATAAAGTTCAGCTTTTCTTAACAAAAGCAGAAATAAGGTGAGCATATTGAATTAACTGAAGGTTGAATTAACCTGAATAAAGCAAAAAGACAGATAGTACAGTTCATCTATAATGATGCTATAGAATGAGATTTTTTTAAGGGTGTCTTGTTAAAATCCCCAAGGGTCAAATGTTGTGTAGCATCATCCATTGTTCTTTCAAGTTTGACTTAATTTCTTGCAAGCAATGCTTGTTCCTGTGAAAAGTCCAACAGATTATTTGGTCAAGAACACGTCACCATCTCTTTTCACATGGAGAAGGTGAAAATGATGGTCTTACAGCCTGAGACACAGGACATTCTTGTTATAAAACTAAATAAAAGTAACTGTGTGAAAAACAAGTTGTGGAACTTGCCAATAGAGGACATTTCTGGATGCTGAAAGTAAAAGTTAAACTGATCACTCTCGCATCAAGAACCAAAAGAACTAAAGATCAAGGAACAACCTCCAGTTCACAAAGTCTCTAATATCAAGAGCTGGGAAAAAATCAGAGTGTATTTACCTTATACCCACCCTAACTATTTGCTATGGGTCTTGTCTCATGAGCTAAATTGGGGTGAGGAAACAAGGAGAATGGTTGTATTGGATCAGACATCAAATATTTATCTGCTACCACTGAGGAAAAACCAGAATATGTCTCAGGTTCTTCCGCTGTCCGTGCATCAGAACACAACCTCTGTGCAATCTATGTGTGTAACACATTCTGAAACACTGAGCACACTCCTTTTTCTCACTCCCTGGCCATTTCCACCTCCCCTTAGTGAGACAGGTTACACATTCAGAACAAGCATGAGATTGTGGTGCCGCTCCTGTATTTACAGTTGTTCCAGAACCTTCTTATTTTCCTGAACACTTCTAGTTCTCCCCATAATAGTAAGGAGCTTGAAAACTGATACAAGGTCGTAGCATGGGTTTGCTGTTATCAGTTTCAATGCAAGAAAATGTTTCCCTTGCATCTGACAGCATTTTTTCATAACTTATACAGCAATTCCAGAAATTATAGCCTAGTGTTGCTTCCCTTCCTTTACTACCCTGTGCTTATTATTAAATACTCTCCTTCTACCACCACCCTCAAAGAGCTTTCCTTTTTAGTATTCAAAGGCTCTTTCTTGTACAAGTGACTTCACTTTCTGTTTGCAAGAAAAGAAGAAAACTTTTCAACAAGCTGAGTTCATCACTGATGTAAGCAAGAGTGTTTAGCCACAGCTATTTCAATGAGCTGGTTACATAATTACCCTTAACTATACCAAGACTAATGTTAAGAGGCTGTTGAACAGTGATACATGAAATGTATCACTATCTGCTTAACATGGGACACCAAAGATTAAAAGCGTATTTGCAAAAATTCCTTAAGCTAAATAAAAAATACCTCTACAAAGATTTTCTTCATTTCCTATTTAAATATGTATGATTTCTAAGTGCAATTGTTCCATTTAGTATGCAGCTACTTATTTTAGATCAGCTCTTCAGATAAACTTGAGCAACTACAACTACTTTTGGTTGCTCATTTCAAACCTTTGTTTATGATAGAAAGGGCAGCCAGTGTTTCCTCTGAAATTCTGCACCTTACTGACATGGGCAGTCTTTCACCAATTCTGCTTTATTTTAGCTACAACTGCTCTTGGTTCTGTACCAAGGCGTCATCTCTTGGTTTGTGCCAAGTCTAAAGTAAAAATGCTGCCTGAAATGGGAGTCCACCTCTTCCCTTAAAACTGCCAACTTAAGAAGCTGGAAGAAGGCATTGGTTCATAGATTGATTAAATAAGAGTCAGGGACTGCTTAGACAAAGATTCACTCCTTAGAACCCAAGCGGATACCCGAGTTGGGGACATCACCTTGGTTACTATTTCTGGTTGGCATACTCATTTTATGAAATCACTTTTGGGTCAGCTTTGCAATAAAACCAAGAAGGTAAAGAATCACTCCTGTTGCTAAGAATAAAGCAAAAGATGAGTTTGTGAAAGAGTAAAATGCTTAGTTTATAAAATCTAAATAATCTGAAACTAGAAAGCGTTAATTCTTTATTAATTGTATATTATATATATGTGTATTTAGTTTTCCTGTGTTTGGAGGTACCAAAATGAAAGTTTAATATGGTCAGCTCTGTGTAGTGGTAGAAAAAAAAGTTACTTTAAGGGAGAGGTCTCAACAACTATAAACACCTACTCTGAGCTGTCATCAATTCAATCAATTCAATCCTTATGCTGGTGTTGAAACTGCTGTAGTTGAGATTTCAGTTCTTTATAAATTCAGAAGCTACTTTTGGGGAGCAAAGGGAAACTATGAGTATTCCTAGTAAATGCTCACTGACTAAATTCTGCAAACATGTTTCCTGGACTTGGACTTGGTGGGTAGGGAAAGAGGCCATATATAAAGAGGCAAATGTGGGGGAAGCATTATCTCAGGTTTCTGGAGCATAATATACGTCTCAATAGATACCTACCATACCCTTCACAAGACCTGAGTTCTTTGAGAAGGCTGTTGCAGATCTCAACTTCTTCCCCTTCCTACCTTTATTACTAGAAACCATTTCTTGCTGCAGTGTATAGTTGTTACACCTGCCTACTTTTTAAAGAAGCAAAAGCTTTAAGATTTTTATGATGACCAAGTATCATCTACACTTTACTTTCTATGCTAACTGAAAAAGAGTCTGCTTACTAAATTTATTTCTGAAGCTGCTAATGTACCGAAATTATCTATTTAAGTATCAGTGTTGCAGGGTCACCCTATTATGCATTAGGGAACTGTCTGCTGCCACAAGGTTTGGTGCAGCACAAACTCAAGTTGATGAAAACTCCCACTGTTTACAGCTTTATTAATCAGAGGGAAAGCACTGTAAAAATAGGGGGGGGTCTTATCTATTACAAATATAAGAAGGGTTGTAAAAACCTAAAATTTTAGCAATCCCTGAGAATTTACATTAAAAATAATAAAGCAGACTCAAAACAAAACACTGTCACTCAATAACTTACCTCAAGCTTCAATGAAAGTTTTCAGCCCTTCTTTTGGAGTCATTCTTTTCTCACAGGCAGCAGTGCCTGAACTGAAGGAGATGCTCTTGTAACTCCTACAGAAGGATCAAGGCTTACAACTGAAAACAGCAACTTTTTGTTCTCAGTTTCCCTTATTTTTATTTAAGAATTAAGTGTTTCAATTTTAAGGTCTTCTGGGCCTGCATATTATCTTTAAAAAAAATTCTAACATAAGCCTTTAATTAATTCTTAACCAAGCTGACACAGAAACAGTGCGGTCTTAAGAACTAAGCCGTTCAAAAAACCAAACCAAAAAAGGGAAATCGCATATATAAATAAAGTAGGCTAACTTCAACTGATAAAATTTTGCTTTTGAAAATAGTGACTAGTTCTTGTGTTCTCAGGAAATTTTGACAAAAAGCATGACTATACAATTAATTATCTGTATGAGTAAGAAGCAGATTTGGGGCTACAAAATGCCATCTCTACAACTTTCCATACAGGGAGTTTGATAGGAGCTACAGCAAAGACTCCCTTCAGAGGAGCCAAGATGCTTGTGTCCAGAGAACTGCGATTTTCAGGTAAGCATGTTCACTGCCAGCATTCCTCTTTGTCTGATGTGACTTCACAATGCTTAAAGTCATAGGCTGTATTTACAGTCAAGCCTTGAGTGAAAATTATATCACTTGTTTAAAAAGAAAAATGTTTTTTTTAATCCTCTCTCCTCTCCACTGGTTTGGAGAGATCTCCTTTACAAGGGTCAAGGTTATATTCACAGTTAAAACATAGGGAAAAAAACTGAGATAATAATTAACCAGTAACCATTTAAACATGTTTCCCAATCAGCTGCTTCAAACTCACCTACTTCCAGCTATATATAAACTAGAGCACTGTTTTATTACTTCAGAAAAAATGTGTGCTGTTCTCATTTAACCCTAGAAGAACAAAGAGATGCTGACTGTTGATAGAAGTAAACATTATCTTTTAAAATACTGCGGGAAAAAAAGCAGTATTAGTCTTTTCCAAGTATACTATGCAATGATTTACTTAAACAGTAAAGGTATAAACATAACATGATGGAGTAACACTTGAAATACCTCAAACTATAAAATGTTTAGAGAAATGGAACATGGAAACCAGAGTCACTTGGGAAGTAATTCAACAAATTTTCCTGAGGTTAAAACAGCTTTTGGAAAATGAAAAGAACCAGAATCCAGGCTCAAGTCCAAAGAGCTAAATGGAAAACCCATATTTTCACATAGCTTGTTCTGTGGTATATTTATGATTACAATTGTTTGAATTAATTTTTATTCAATGGTTGTCTTAAATTCATCTGAAAATAAAAGGCAGTGTTGACTACCACTGGAAAATTGCAAATTAAATGTTTAATTTCAGAAACTGAGTTCACCATTTATAAATACACTAAAACATAGTAAATGCAAAATTATATTAGGCATAGGTAGAGTATTTTAACAAAGCTACAACTTTTCTAAAAGGTCATAGGCAAATGATGACTTGTTTCCCAAAAATGTATTCAATGAAAACTGAAATGAAAAGATGATTTTTTCTAGAGTTAAACTTAAGGAGAATGTTCCTTTCAAATTAAAATGCTGGCTATTTTTTCCATCTTATTTGAAGTTTTAAGGGCTCTATATCCCATTTGCCTGATGGACACCAACAGTTAAGAATCAACCCTACTACATAAAGTTCTAAGCAGTGCACCATATCCATAAGGCTATTACTGAAAACCAGAAGATCAGTTATTTCTGTACTAGGAGCTTTAAGACAGGCTGTTCTACACAATGAAATTACATTAGGAGTAAGGGCTCAATTTTTACAATAGGGACCTTATAGTTTTGATGCACTAAAGATCAAAAAAGGCTTCAGAATGACATTAGAGTCTTCGTGGTAAGTTTCTTGCCCTTTTTGTACACGGCATTAAATAACAAGCATTAATTCACAAACTTTGAGAGAACTTCCAAAGACCTTTTATAAATACCCAGAATATTTCTGTAATTCATTTAAAATGTAAATCCTGAACAGGAGAATGAGAAGCTTACTACTGACTGCTGTATAGCTGACATTCCATCTCAAATTTAAGATTTATTTTCAGATATTAAGTCAAGAGTCTCCTGTAAACACATCTTCCTCAATAACTCTTCTTAATCCTTTAAGTACTTTAGGGCTTGCAGTTAAAAACACCATATGATAAAAAGACAGCTTGAACCCCATCTTTCATGTACAGCTTTCTTTTGACAACTACAAAACCTGTTTTCTTGCAATTAAAGCAATGTTCAACTAAAATACAGTACCTGGTTTATGGTTTTTACATAATAATTGAATAAAAAACTACAGAATAGAACTGTTTACATCTTTTTTTTTTTTTGCCATTCTATTAAAACAAATGACTGAGCTTTTTAAAGTTCATTTACAATTATGGATTAAAACCTACATAATTTTGTATAATTTGACGAGACAGGCTATCTCTAGTGTGAACTTTTAAAAAACATATATACAGTATCTGGCCTGAAGTACTATGAATAAGGCACATGTAGACATATTGAAAGCTGAAAAAATGAACCTAAAATTTGGAATTATAGTCACTGATTAGATGTCATACATGGCCCCTACTGGAGCAATTTAAAAATCTGAGTTATAGATAGTTAATATCCAGTGAGCAACAATAGATTTAGTCTAGCAGTTTGTTCATTAGTTTCAATACTGGAAGTATATTAAAGGAAGATTCACTTTCAAAAAGATAAGCTTTTCAAAGTGTTCAATCATTAACCTTGACTGACTAAAGTTGTTGCTTTCATTGGATGTATTGAACAATCTCTCTGAAGGAACAATGCTTGGTGGACAACCCAAGAACCTAACAGCCAATTTTGACAGTACTGGCCAAGATGACTTCTTAAAGTTCCAGTAAGTTAGAGGATCACAGTTATGCTCAAGCACTTCTTCCTCTAAGTAGGAAAGCACCATTTCCTCCGGTAACTTTGCTCTCTCTTTCAGGTCTTTTGTTTTCTTCATGTCACCCATGAGTGACCAAAGATTATCTTCCCCATACGAATTTGTAGATGGTGAACCTATATCACATCCATTGGAAACAGGTTTATCATCATCTGAGGTAGAACTCATTATTTCCAGCTCCCTGATTAAGTCTTGTTTATATTGTTCAGCCTCCTCTTCTGTAAATAACGATGTTTTATACCGGGGATCCAGAAGTGTAGCAAAAATGTACCTTGGATCATGAAGTGTGGAGGACAATCTACTCACCATAGCTTCTTTCAAAGATTTCAGCATAGTATCTATGCCCATAGTTTCCTCAAACAGCATTTCTATTTTTCTGTTAAGTATATGAATCATTGGAATCACTTGGCTTAGAGTAGACATGTGTGTACTCATCTCCCTACTTGCAGCTTCGAAAGGTTTGAGAGCATGACACACTGACTGCATGACTTCCCACTGATCGCAACTTATTAGCTCCCGAAAGCTGCACTCTATTGACATTTCATCAATTGCTCTTTTCTGTTCAATAAGACGTTCAAGCATGTGAAATGATGTATTCCACTTGGATGGAACATCTTGTATTAGCTGATGCTGAGGCAACTCATACTCTTTTTGCAACTCAGCTAACTTCTCTTTTGCTTTTGCTGACCGATGGACACGTTCACAGATCTTTCTTGCAATACTAAGCAAATTCTGAACCATTCTCTGGCTTTTAATAGCCTCATTTACAATTACATTAACAGTGTGACTAAAACATTGTACACTTGAATGATCACCTTCATTTAAAGTTTTCTCTATACTCTGATTATCAGTAACAGTAATCCCAATCTGAAGTCCAATGGAAGTAATCCACGTTTCCCACCAGTATTCTAACTGCTTTTGAATACTGATTCCATTGTAGTCGCAATCGATCTGTGATACATTTAATAGTGCTGAACAATGGTAATCCTCACACTGTGGTCGAAATGAAGACTCAAATGTTACCCAGTGAGCGGTCAGGGTTAGATATTCTCGTGTTTGGTTGCTCATCCATATTCCAGATGTAAAATGGATCACTCCACTTTCAGCTTCTTTAAGATGTGAAATAATTATTTGTTTTACATTATCATACATATCTGGAATTGCTGTCCTAGAAAAGTAAGATGGAGAAGGTAAAGAATACTGAGGTTGCAAATATTCAAGCAGCCTGTTAAAGCCAATGTTGTCTACAAAAGAATATGGCTGAAGGTCAAGTGCAATCATTTCGGCTACAAGACTTGTGATTTTTTTGGCAACTGGGTGAGAGTCACAAAACTTGTCATTGGTTTCATCAAAATTTGAAGATCCTAGTAATTCTGTGCGGAGTGGCATGTGATTATCCGTAGATGAGGATAATACTGTCTCTGGGACATCAGTTTTCAGTACATTGTTATGAAACCGCTGCAAATGTCTTAGAAGGCAACTTGTGCCTAGGTTTGTTGGCTTTTTCCCCCTACTTATTATACGTCCACAGTGTGTACATATTACTTTTGTTGAATCTGCAGAACAAATTGAAAAGTGATTCCACAGTTTTGAGGTCTTCTTACTATTAACAGGAAATATAATTTGATTATCATGTGTAACCATTGTAGGCAAGTCAGTCAACTTTGAGGATGAACATTCTGCAGAAGCCAAAGTGGCGTAAGGAGAATTTGCCAAACTCACATCAAGAAAGCTTTTTTGGTTTCCAATTACATCAGGATGGCGTCTATATAGATGTCTCATTAAGCAGCTTGTGCCCACATCTCCTTTCTTACCACGACTTATCATACAACTGCAGTATCTACATACTGCTTTTAGACTGTCTGCAGGTGAGAGTGAAAAGTGGTGCCAGACTTCTGACTTAAGCCTTTTCATAATCCTTTTATTTTGCTGAAACACAGCAGTAGGTTCAAATATTAGTGGACCTAATCCCTCACACTGTTTTTCAGGAGATGAAACAAAGGAGACTTCACCTATATCATCAGAAGATGACAGCATTGAGTCTTCCACTAGAGCATCTCCGGAAGTGATATTAGTATGGATCTCCTCAGAGATTCTGTCTGGAGAAGAGGAAACAGAAGTTGGTTCTTTCATTAGTTTTCCAGGAGAGGATGACATAGAATTCAGATCGCTATCTGATGGTAGTAAAGAAGGCAAGAGAGTAGGAGGTGCAGTGTAGAGAGGTGGTATGCTGGTACCACCCCCATTCTCTTGCAGAACAATGGAACGATGGGCTCTCCACATGTGTCTTATTAAACAACTCGTTCCTAGGTCTTTTCCATTTTTTCCTCTACTGAATTCATTCATGCAGTGGATGCAAACAGCTTTAGAATTATCCAGAGGTGACAAATAAAAGTGTTTCCAGACAGCAGATCTCCTTCTAGAACCTGATGCACTCTTTGGAATTACAACTGTTTTTTCTGCTACATTCTCAGCAGTGTCATCATATTGGTTGCTGGCTTGCTGTGGAGATGAACCAACCATGACTTCTTCTTTGCTGCACTTTTCAGAAACTGAGAGATCTGATATTTCTTCAGAGGAAACAATAGAAACAGATTCCTCCATTATTCGATCTGGAGATGGTATTTTAGAAGCCATTTTCTTGACCAGTTTTATGGGGGATAACATAGAACTCAGATCTCCAACATCTGCAGATTGAGGTGGCAGCAATAATGTAGATGAAGAAAACGAAGATATAGCTGGCATAGTTCCATTTTCTTGAATTAGTACAGTGGGATGTGCTCTCCTCACATGTCTCATGAGACAACTTGTACTCAGGTCCTTTTCATTTTTACCCCTGCTAAATTCTTTCATACAGTACATACATATTGCTTTAGTGCTATCTCTAGGAGATATAAAAAAATGGTTCCAAGCAGGTGACTTTTTTCTGGAGCTTATGTTTCTGCTAGAAAGGAGGCTTTGTGTCACAGCTTCCATTGCTACATCGTACAGCGTATTACTATACTGAGAAAAAAGAGATCCATAATCATCTTCATTTTCTGTAGACAAATATTTGCCAGGGTTGTTGGTAATGAAGTTCTTTTCTTTGTCTTCCTGTTCATCACTGCTGTCTGCATGTCTGAAATCATCTTGTTCTGTCTTTATATCCGGTCTTTCTAGAGTACAGTTAATGCTGTCGTCTTCTTGCTCTACTTTCAAGTTATTGATTTTACCCAATACAAAATTATCATCCATTCCGGGGGAATCTGCTTTACTCATGTCCATGGATGATAAATTCTTGCCAAGACTTCATTTATTAATAAATATAGATAATTTAGAAGATTATTTAAAATTTGATTAAAATTATTTATCTTGTATACTGAATGTAAAACAAAATGTGTGCATGTGTTAAAATAATCTCTGGTTTATGAATTCTGTATCCATGTTCTGCATAAGCAAATATAATTAGTCATGAAAATTCATTTAAAAATTATAGACTTAATTAATGGAATCTCATTTTTTCCCAGGATCAGGACATTTCAGGTCATAGATGAATGTTCTCAAAGACAGCTACTGCTAAATGCTTCATGTTGTAAATATAATCCTAAAAAATGAATGTTCTATTTTCTTGTTGAAGAAAGCCATTCTGTTCATCTTGATTGGGCAACTGAGATTCTTTTACACCATCTAGAAAAAAAAAAAATCAGAAGACAAAGTTGACTAACACACATTAAAGAACTACAGTAAAGGTGAAATGAAAGCAGGCACTTACAAGTATTCTGTTGATTTGGGTTTTTTTCTCATTTGAGATAAAAAACAATTCAACGTACTATTGGAAAAAAAGGAAAAAGCACAACATTTACTCAGTTCATTTACTGTGGACAAATATGTGTCTACACACACAGCTCTGGTTCAACTTTGACAACATCTAGAGTCCAAGCATCACTTTTGTATTTGCTTGCACATATCTATGCCTCATCCTACATCACAATTCAACCACTGCATGCACACACACATACCAAAATACACACACACCTAACCCCATATACTATATAGGTGTCTATATCTACCAATATATATGAACACAAGCAGGCATCTGATCACATTAGCACAGAAATATGTACTTAAAACCAAACGTTATTTCATAGTCCTGTACATGTGAGCCCCTCATTACTGACAGCAGTCTTTAAAAAGAAAACAAGAAACCTCTGTAAGGGTGTCCAGCATTGTCACACTAACCACTCTTCCTCTGACCACAGTCACACATTTGTATTCATGCCATAACACTCCCAGACAAGCTACTTTTAGAGTTTCATGATTAAAAACGGAAATGTTTAATTTAGGACAACTGAGTTGTATAAATCTTATACAGAGACGTCTTCCAAAAGCACAGCAACATCACTCAAAAGCAGACACACAGTTGCATTTCCTGGTGCCTAGTGCAGCACTGCCAGCTCAAGTCCCTCACGTACCCAAAGGTTACACTAGACAGCCCATTTACAACAAGACAGCTATTTCAGTTGTGAGTAAAGATGCTTCACCACCAGTTCCAGTACAAGGAGTAGGTTTTTGAAGTTGCATATAAAATTGCATACAAAAGGGCAACAGCAGCCTCAAAAACTGGAACCCCCCAGCAGTCCCTCACAAACATGAAGAAGCTGTCTGCATTTATTGGTCACATTTTTCCCCACTACAATTATATTAGAATTTTAAATTTTGCCAAACCCTGTCTAATTTATTCTTTTGTGTCATTAATGCAGTTATTGGTGCCTTCATTCAAGATAACAAACATTTTTGGCCACGTTCATGATGCTACACTATGCACTGCAATTTTTGCAAACTTAATTTTATGGAACTCTTTCTCCACAGCTGATGCCAAAACACAAATTTAAAATTATTATTTTAAAAACTTCTCACAAATTTTATGTGTTACTGAAACACAAGAAGAATTGGGCTGATTCTTCGGGTGTCTGCACAGGGCCAAGACTTGGACTTGATGATCCTCATGGGTCCCTTCCAAATCAGTATATTCTATGATTTCAGCAACGGCAAAATTAGCCATAGCCACAAAACACATTAAAAAGGCCGTTATTCACACCAACATTTTCCTCCTGTATCAAGATCAATGTCATATTAGCTTTGTAACCTATTTTAACTAATTTTTCTCTGAGGTCTGTTTACAAGAGAAATTAAAAACATTCATTTTCTGTGGATTTCTGATTTATGGAAAGCCTGTCATAGTGATAACTTCCTTTCTTTCCCAGTGCAAGGGAAGGGGCAGGGAAAAAGAGGGGCAGTGACCTTACTGCAGCTATTTTAAGAAAAGGGAGATGGAGCAGTCAGAACTTGCTAAGAGGTAGGGAGCAATTCTGCTTTTCTTCCTGTGCGAGTTTTAGTATTTGTGCTTTTCTCTCTCATTCTCGGGGGGAAAAAAAAATATATTTTCAGATACCACAAGATATGAGGGTTGAGCATGAAGAACAATAAAGGGAGAGACTTGAAGAAAAACCTTATATTTCTAGAAGAAATTTACAGTACACAGGACTTTCCACTGGCTTGTGAAATTACATGTGGGAACAATTCTGGCAGCCAGACTAAATTTACAAGACTCAGTATAAAACTGAATGAAAGAAATTAACGATCACACACATACTGATGATACCGAAGTACGTGGATCTGGGACAAGAGAGAGAGTGCAACATAGTCAACTTTTTTAATAGCAATCAATTCAAGAGGATTTTTGTTTCATCTTTACTTTGATCTGATCTGTGAATTTGGAGCTTGTACTACAAACAGGAAAAGCAAGAAAATATAATAAGCTGTTGTGACTTAGGATCACAGAACAGAAAGGCTCACAGGCAAGTGGCTTGATGCAGAGCTTAAAGAACATGAACCATGCATGGAAGTGCCAAGTTACAGTACGGACATTACAGATTCCTAGCTAGATTTGCACAAAATAAACACGTATATCTACTGGCATCGGGTTCTGATGAAGCTGTGTGCAATTTCTTTGGCTCAAAACAGGTAATCACATCTTTATCCTTCGATTCCTGTAATTTCTCAGCTATGCAAAACCAGTTCTAGGCTTTAAACAGAAAAACCTGCAGAGACGCTTCAAGTGCCTCTACCCTGATAAGCAGTTACTGCTTAACACAGTGAAGCTTAAGGTGGTGGGAAGATTTGAAAACCTGATAAATATGACCAGTTGCAAACTTTACAACCACACTTAACTAGATTGACATTCATTAACAACACATTGCTAGTGGTTAAGTTCTTAATCACTATCAGCCATTATCACTACATATTCAAACACTTAGGCCCTAATCACCTTATCCTAAATTAGCTTTGAGTACACAATACCACTGAGTGGATGCCATGTAGTTAAATACTGATGGCTGTGGTCCTTGACAGTCTTAAGTTACTGAAGCTGAGGTGAAGAGGTGAGGGAGCTATTTGAAATCTGAAGCAGGAACCATGGTGGTAGAATTCTCTTTTCCCTATTTCTTCTTGCTGTCACGGCATGTTTTTTTAATATTCGTACTCTCCTCCACCAAAAAAATGTGGGAAGCAATCTCGTCTGCTCCTGATCCTATTATCTTCATTTCTTTAGGACAAAAAAAAGTTTTCTTGGTCCATCAGAAATCTTTCCTGATTTTTCTGTATCCTTGGTTTTTGATTGCAGTTTTTACTGCTTGAACTGTTGATTCACATGGTCTTTGTCCCCCTTTTGTGCAATTAAACCTTGGTCTCCCTTTGCAGCTATGTGTTATTTATATATTTATGCTTAGCTGTGAAAATGCCTCCATGCTGTTAACAGGGTTATTAGGCTATTAGCAGTGTTAGAAAGCACTTACAGTCTGTGGTCAGTTACACTATTTTAGTGTATTTATGACCGAGTGTAAGACAAGAAAAAAATATTTCTATCTTGCCCACTTTATGGCTGCTATAGGTCTCTGGCTACATAGTACATATTTTTCTCAGCCTTGTTGCTGCCTTCTAGAAATTAGCAGCAATAGCTGAGATTAGAAGAGACAGTCACTTCCTGGGAAATCCCCAAAGTTGGATGCCCCTTAGAAGATTTTGAATGTACTTTTTTTCCATTTTCTTTCAAACATCTAAGCATGATTTTTGTTGCTTTGAGAACTGGCCGAATTGCAGAGCTCAGAGGGTTGCAATCAGCAGGGCAGTCTAGTTAGAGGAAACCTAACTAGAACAAACCTGAAACACAGGAGGCTCCATCTGAATACAAGGAAAAGCTTTTCTTTTGACAGTGACAGAGCACTGGAAGTGGCTCCCCAGAGAGGTTGTGGAGTCTCCTTTGGAGATACTCAAAACCCGACTGGACAAAGATCTTTTCCAACCTGCTCCAGCTGAACCAGCTTTTGCAGGGGAGTTGGACTAGATCATCTCCAGAGGTCCTTCCAACTGCCATTATTCTCTGATTCTGTGTTACAATGTTACATCATACTGTAAAATTAAGTCAAGCTCCTTCCCTTCAAACACCCTTGCACGTTCAAATGAAATTTGCTTTAGAATACAGTCCCCAGAATACTCAGGGTTAGAAACATAGATGTTTTTCATCTCCTCCTCCCATGCCAACTCTATGTAAAAGTCAATCTGTTTTAATAAGAAACAAAAAAGGATGGAGTGTTTTAAAATTTTAAAGTAACCTAGATCAAAGTATGAATTTGGTTATGACCACATTTACATAGCTTATTTACTCTTGGACCCAAGCAACTCAAAATTAAGGACTACTGCTAAACGAACAGGATATTCAAGAAGAAAAATGTTTTCAAAGGTACAAAAAGCTACAGGCAGTCAGCTCAAAGTGATTTATGCTTTTGAAATCTCCACAGTGAGATACAGAGTCACCTTGCAACAAAAAAATCTTCAAAGAAAATAAATGGAACTAAAGAATAACTATCTACTCAAATGCACTACTCTGGACTATTAGCTCCTGAGCAGCTGCAGTCAGTGGTTCGCTGCGGTAAGAAGCCTGCAGAAACATTTTATAGGATTTTCCATTCACGATGGGATTACTGAAAGAGTACAGTGGTTGACAAGAGATGTCTGGAGAATGTCACTGATCCTGAGTGCCACAGCAAACTGCCATGACCAGAAGAAATCACTGCTGAAGGAAGGAGGTACAAAGTGAAACACTGGTGTCTCAGAATTGCAGAGACATACACTAACACACAGAGAAGTATGAAAAGTATGCAAGAAAACTGAACCATAAGCTGATTATTTTTTGTAAAGCAGAGCGTAGCCTGTAAGCTTTAAACAATTTTATATTTTAGACTGAATAGTCAGGCGATAATCATGAACTTGATTATATCACAGAAGCTTGGTGCAAATAAGGGTCTAGAAAAAGTACCTTAAAACAAAAAACTTTACATTATTGAAGAGCACGTAGTGTAACTACAGAGAAATACACATTCAAAATGCAAGAGCAGTTTTTTCCAGAAAGATGCGAATTGTGGAGACAGTGAAAGTAAAAGCATTTACTAGTTTGAAAAAAAAATCAAAAGTAGTGAGAGATTTTGAGCATAAGATGTACATAAAAGCTCATTAAATGTAAATTGCACAAACCGGTATCAGTTTTAGAATAGCATTAATCTTGTTTACTTTTGGAAATGTACAGGCATCATTAAGAATATCAAATAAAAAGAAAAACCCTAAGAGCAAACAATTTGAGCAGTAAGAAAAACATACTTTAGGAAATTATTATTTGCTTCAACTGCAATGACAGGTACTATGCTAATTAAGACATATTTGCTAAAGCAAAACAAAATAGAAACACACACAAAAAACCCCCCTCCAAAAATCCAAATTACACATATCCAAAATCCTAAATAAATAAGCAGAACGTATTCGTATAAATTTAAAGTCCAGATGAACCTTACTGCTTTTCAAAGTTATAAATCTCTTGAAGAAGGACAACTAAGAACAGTGCATTTTTTCTATAGAAATTTCCTATGACAAAATACCAGTACTAGCTCACCCATATGGAACTACAGAGGTTTGCAAGATACTGATCAATCAAAATGCAGAATTAGAACTGCAAAACTGGCATGTTAGTCAAACTGAAACAAGGTGGGTCCTACTCTCAAGTCTCACAGAAGCTCACACGAATTGGCACAGATGTACAAGCATGAACTAGGGGTATGCAATAGTTTAATCTTGAATAAAGTACAGAAAGTCACACTTAATAGAAGAAACAAGTTGTTCCGGACTCCATGGGAGGTACGATTTGTAGAGAACTGCTGGAAGAGAAAAGAGGTGACACCTTTACTCTTCCATTACTTTTTAGTCACCTGAAAGGCAGATTTTACGAAAACCAGTAACTGTTGTGATTTTACAAAGGTTTTCTCTCCAACTTGTAAAACACCCTCACACATCCACAACCCCAAATGCTCCATCTGGACACAAAGGAATGAAGAGTGGAAACAGCACCACCAATATTGAACACTGCTCCTTGCTGACATGAATAGTCTTCTGTGACCTCCCTGGTGCACTTGTGCTACTTGTCAGAACATGACAGAGAGATCTCCAATTTGCTGAAGTATAAAGATGCTCATGCCCCTTCATGTCGCTGGAAATCTCAGGGCTTGGTGTAAGCTGGGGCCTAAATCAGTCATTGCAGGCAAAGAAAAAAACAAGGTGTAGAGAGCTGACTATTACAATCACCGTTACACTCTGAGTACTCAACTCTAATTACAAACGCAGGAATTTACCTGAATTGGAGACTAAAAAGATAAAAATGGCCACTAAATGTAAACATTCCCCTCTTTCTTGCCTCTTGCCTCACAAAACATCAAATAATCACCTGTGAACACACATGATTTTAGATCTGCTAGGGCCAAGTTACACTTTCCTGGTTTGGTGGACTCTTCTCTATGTTTTCTATTTTCCCCACCACCCATAAATTAGTAATAATTCAAGAAGGTAACAGCTCAGAAGCGAAAATTTTAGTCATAGACTATTGTTAAATGGACAGCATTGAGTTAAAATCTAACCAGCACACAGAAAACACCTAACACTGTACAAACTCAAACTCCTCAAATTTAGCCTCTTACTCTTGAAAGATGCTTTTATTTGTACAGCTGTTTTCTTCTCTTGCTGCTGTAAACATGAAAAGTCAATGGGATGCTGTTTACTAATAATTTTCAGATATTCCCTGAAACCTCAGAAAAGATTCAAAACTAAAAACTCCAGCTTTGTACCAGTATCTCCATTTCAAACCCTAAATCATCTGCAACACAGTGTGCATACCAGCTCCCCCTGCAAAAAACTACACTGGCTCTTACTCCATTGTGTAAACGGTTGAAAATAATTCATGACAGTGGTAAAACTGAAGAGAAACAATATGATTTTCAAATTAGCACCATTAAAAAAATACTTTGGAACAAAGAGGAAATGAAGATGTAATTTTTAAATTAATGTTCATTTTTTTAAAAAAAGAGGATCCAGTTCTAAATTCAGTTCTTACACTTGTATATCTTCACCCATAAAACTTCTTAAAAGAAGATAATGCTTTTAAAATATGATACATTATTACACAATATTATACATTTCATATTAATTAAAGTGTGATATAAATAAGGATGTTCATGTAAGCACGTATATTATTTACATCAGGCTGACATTTAGTTCTAGTATCCCTGTTTAGTGGTGTAGCAGGATGCTCTGCCTGGAATAGGGGAAAACTAGAACAATGGCCTATTTGCAAACCTACAAGTGGTAAATGAAGAAGGGAGCATCATGCTGCTTTTGGTGTTGAATAATGCTGAAACCAGTCTGACTCATCAGTCCCAAAGCTAAACATCCTGATAGTGAGATGAAGGTGTGGTAGATCTGGTCCTGGATAAATGAACAAACAAGTGATACTACTGATAACTTCTCCAAAGCTGCTGAGCTGACACAGCTGGAGACATCTGACCATCATCAGTCACTTTACACTATAAAAGCCCAGTCCCAAATTTTAATGCGGGGTCTTCTGACACAAGCCTTCTTGGAGTGTATTATGGAGATTCCTCCCCTGAGTAGGGAACATCTCTCAAGGCTACTCCTCTTACTCCTTGAGGCTGAGCTAAAGAGATTTGCCCAAGGTCATTGTTATGGGTGAGTAACATCAATCTACTTAATTGTTCTGCCAGCTTTAATACAATTGCTTCAATACTGCTTCATAGTGCACTATACTGTAATAGTTGTTACAGTTCCTATACAGTGTAGTAAATAATTCTGTAAATCATTTGTATCTAATCATTATCATAATACATGGCATATATATTTATATAAATATATCTGGTTTGCCATCCTTAATTCTGCAGGACAAAGTTGAATAAAGGTTCAATTACACCTGTAAAATCCTTTAAACAAAAACCAGTGACAAAATGTGGGGTAAGACTGAATCCTCTCTGAGAAGGAGTTTAGAAAGCATGGAGGTCCTTTCTGCACCCTGTGACTCAACAGGAGGGCTTCTTTAACAAACTTTGTCTGAAGCTCCCACACTGCCCACTGGATTTGGTAAAAGCTCAGTACCCAAATGTTTCATCAGACTCAATGATGCAGGCTGACTGCTCAGCATGTGTAACAATAAAGAAGGTGTCTGATACAGGGTACTGAGTCAAAGCTCAATCTTGTTTCTGGAGAAATCAATCTTCATAATTTATTGCCAATTTATTAAGCATATATCTATTTGAAGCATCATCCTCCACCACCTAGACTTAAGTAACACCCTTAAATATGCTAAAGCCCATAGCACAGAAATCCCCATTCCACACAGTTTTGAACAGCATTTATCTTAAAAGTAAAATAAAAATGTAAAGCTATAACAACAAAACAATCACCCTGGTCAAAACAATGTCACTCCCAACTTTCAGTAAAAAAACAATGAAGCATGTTGCATTACCACCATACATAACATTATGTATCACCAGAATTAGTAGCACTATTCACACCTACAACCACCTGATAAGCCTTTAATTGTTGCTATTTTTTTTCCTTAGTGAACTAAAAATACCATCAGATCTCAAACGGGCCTATATCCCTTCACATGTCCTTTGCTAGCTTCCCATTGCAGCACACTGTAACGAAGGACAAAAAAAGCAGGTTCTACTCATGCTAATAATTTCTGTCCCAGCTTCTACTATGAAATTACTCGTAAAATACAGATCTATTGCACTAAGTAAATCATGTCAACATTTGTCTAGGATCCAAACTGTCTCAAGTGTTGAAGTGTTACTTCTCATTATCAGGCATGCAATTCTTGCAGGATATGTTGCTGAGCTATTGTTCACACCTACCAAATATCAGATCTTTCATTTGTTAAAATGCCAATGTTTTAAGCAATAGTTTCATTAAAACTTTAAGTAGGATTTTCCCAAGTCTTACACATCAGTTCAGTGTTGCTACAGCAAATTATACATTTATTTTGATATTTTTATCTTTTATAATTTCTGACAAACAAATATCATATGCTGATATGATGGGGAAATTCTTAATGTTACAAGAAATAAGACGGTTTTCTTAAGAAAAAAATTTGTTTTTTCTTTTACACAGCTGAAGCATGTATTGTTTGGCTTAGAGCACTTTTAGAGCAGGACATCAAAGTTACTTTTAGTTTCACATGCTGAACAATTTGGGGCTGACAGGAGATGAATGAAGGTTGCAGTAACACAACACAAGGGTAAACTGAAGATAAAAATAAGAACAGAGCAGGAAAGATGCATCAGTATTATCACAGAACAGGAAAAGCACACAACCAAAACCACAGAAACAATAGGTAAGTTAGAAAAGAAAGAAAGGCAAAAAACTAAAGATTTACTCCATATTGCTAGAGAACAGCAGCCTGCTTTCAGAAAAGCATCAGAAAATTCAAAGCAAAGCTCCTCTAACAACTCTTCTCTCCAAGTGATCAATTCTCTGAATAGCCCATTAGACTCTTCTCTTTCTGTTCCAATTCTGCCCACAGCTGACAAAATAAATTGGACAGGATTAGGACAGGTGATTTTTCTACTGACTACTCTACCTTCCTATTTTGCAACATAAAAAAAACTCACTTTTGTGGGTTTTTTGTTAAATGTCTATCTTAAAATCCAGTAAGAGTGAAACTTCAAGCACTTTAAGGATGATTTCAAACAGTAAGAAATGAGGCACCTGTAAAGAAGAAAGTTGAGGCTTACAAAGCTGAATAGGCAGGATGATAAAGAACAAAAAAACAGTTAGGAGAGACACACCATGTTTTGTGTAGTCAGTCTTCTTGGAACTCTTACTGAAAACATCCATGTAAGTAGAAAGTGGGAATAAACCTCACAGAATGTAAACTGAGTCCTTTACAGAATATATTACATTAACCTGTTACAACTATAATTTTTCTAATATAAAAAATGGAACTGTATTTGTTGAACTAAGACTACCATATAGTAGTATTTATTTTCCTGCTAACCGGGTGAAGTCTGAAGATATCTGTTTTAAAAACCCTTCATAGCTACCCATCAACATAATTCTGTGCTCATATTGATGCCAGTTGGTTATATGTCCTCAGATAGTTTCAACAGTGCTCCTGAGAGGTTTTCCATGATTTATATACATGATATTTGTATATGTGTAACATGACATAATACTATGCTTGTATTAAAACATTTGTGTCCTGGAATGCTTGTGAACCTAAAGGAAGGTAAGAAAGAAAATGCAATTCATAGTACCCAAAAAGACAAAAAAATATTTTCAAGAGTATAAACAGTTGTTTAATACTTCATACAGATTTTTTACACCTAAGCTTAATCATTCTTTTGTCACAAAATTTTATTTCAAGTTAGAAGACACCTGGTATGGAGAAGAAAAACTTCTTTGGAGAATCATTTGCAACTGAGGGTATCTTCTTTCTTCCTTATGTAATAAACTGAAAAAGCATGTCTAGATTTTTCTTGAAGTAAGGACAAGATCATCTCTTTACTAAATCTACTAAATAAACCAGGAAGCAATATTCACAATACTATCCAAGGTAATTTTTAGAGTTCAGAAACACTCAGTTTCACCACCGTGCCAATGAGTACAAGAACTGTAACAAAAATAAAGAGGTAACTTTAAAACCAAGCTTCCACATCACATGCAGGCATAATGCACATGTCCACAATAGAGATGAACTTCTTATGCCTCTTTCAAGTATTTTTTGTCATTCGGTATTTTCTAAGTAAATTGTACATTCATCAGTAGAATCTGACATTTTCACCCGAAATCCCAGTTTAAAAAACAATGATCACATCTCTGTCTCTCTCAAAACAAACCTTCCTACTCCTGGAACAGGGGAGAGGGAGGGAGAAATGAGCATGCTTATCTCCATATTCACTTGTCAACCAGCCAGTTCCTAGCCTCCATGACAAGAGGTATTTCCCTCAAACTCTTTCAGAGATATATTCTCTTTGCCTTCTTCAAGGGAAGGTGAGACTTTGCAAAGACTTAACTGAGTCAAAACCAAGCTAAGGGAAGCTGACACTGTTTCCACCAGCACCACATCGAGAACTAGCAGGAGGTATAAAGAAACTCTCCCACCGCAGGCAAACAAATAGCTCCTTCTAACAGCTTCTTCTCCCAAAGAAATGGTTTACAGAAGAACCATCCTACTGCCATAAATAGATCTTAATTTGACCAAATAAGGTTTTGCTCAAGGAGCAAAAAATACAAGAAATTTTAAATTAAGAATAAAGCTTTTTGTAGTACTTATTCTAACCCATGCAGTTCATGAGCTTTAATTCACGTAATGCAACTTGGTTTTTAAATAAGTTTTTACACAGTACGACTACAGGGGTGTCCTATTCAGAGCAGGATCCACAACATTATTAAGTACTATTAGTACAAGAACAGGTAAAGAAATGGATAACCCTTCCCATTCACTTGATTTCTATTATTATACATAATTATTTTAATAAACCTAATCTTTTGTGAGGTATAGAAAAGGGAAACAAATAAAAACATTTAGAGAAAAGGAAGAGGAATCTTCCTGCTCTTTACAAGCATCATTTTATTTCCTGTCATAAATGGATTATGGTCCCTCCACAGTAAGCCACAGAAGACAACTCAGTATCACTAGGAAAGGAAACGAACAGAACCTCAATTCCTCCTGTTTCCAGTATCAAAAGCAAGGATGCTGCTGACAGCACGGTCTGCACACTATTTGGCTCCCTGAAAGCTGACCCACTCTTCCCACTGTTTCAGCAGCTATTAATGCAAGTCACAGCAAGTGACAACCTCCCATGAAATGAGTTTTACACTGTTGTCTTCTGGTTGTTTTTTTTTCCTCCCGTCTGAACATATGCTCCCATATCATGCCTATCATGTTTCCACCTTTAATGCAGAATAAAGAAGGGGAACCACAGAGTAAAAAACAGAAAATATGATATGATAGCCATGAGATATGCCACATTTTGGCACTGGGATTTTCAGTCTCAAATCTTAATTTAAGAAAAGCTGTCATGTATTAGAAGACAGTAGCTGGGTGTGAGACATAAACAGGCAGCAGTTTTCGCATTGCTTTGTCCTCTCCCACCTTCTCATGGTGCATCTAGCACTACTAGATCCCTTTAATCACGAACTAGATTTTCTTCAATGATCTAAACTGCACATAAAAATTACTGTATAGCATATGCACTGGAAGACGAATTCTTTCAGTGGATGCTAAAGGATGTAGACCTGTAACATTGCCAACCTACCAAAATTTAAAATTTTAACAGAGAAGGTAACATGTAGACAGCAGAACCTTTGTTCTCAGGAGATTGCAGCTCTATATAAGTATCTGTTTTTAGGGTACCCACTGTTAAGAGAGCTGCCTTAATCACAAATGAAGAAAGCATCTAGCAGAACAGTGAGCTTGCAGTCAACAATTATTTCATATGGGACTATAAATCAATAAATAGTTCTTGAAGGTACCAAGACCAGATACTCACTTTCATTAGACAGGCAGTACTAAAGTGGATTATTTTCATTTAAGGCTTTTAACCTTGAGAGTCACAACAGAAAGGCACTTCAAGTATAATATACCACAGTGCTCGACATCACGTAATGAAACTGTGCAAAGCATTCAGTGACCTTGAGATGAGTATATTAGAATACAGCATTAACTACATGAAGAATGAACTTTTGGATATTCTGGATATTCTGGAAAAACAACATTTTAGTCCCTTTTATCAGATTTCTTTACAGTAGTCTGAAACTGACTTGAGAGGCTGGTGCAAATGACAACTACTCTCTCCTGCTCTTCAGCTCTGGGTCTGGAAAGCACTAGCAGTTCATGTTTGCTTAGACTCTGATGAAGAACAATCCACAGACAGTATGTAACAAAATCTCCCACATCTTCTGTATGTGTTACCTAGGAAAACTTTCCTTCAAGGAATGAATCTGAATCATGCTTTTAATTTTCTCTTCCTACATAGAGCACAGTCTTACAGGGAAAGGCTGTGAAAGTTGGGGTTGTTCAGAAGAGAAGGCTCCAGCAAGACTTTAGACTAGCCTTTCAGGAAGAGGAGTTTGTAAGAAAGATGGGGACAAACTTTTTAGTAGAGCCTGTAATGATAGGAAAAGAGATAATGTTTTAAACGAAAAGAGGGTAGAGCCAAACTAGACATAAGAAATAGAGTTTTTACAATGAGGATGGTGAAATGTTGAAACAGGTTTTCTAGAGATGCAGTAGATGCCCCATCTCTGGAAACATTCAAGTCCAGGTTAGATGGGGCTCTGCGAGACATGGTCTAGTAGAACACATCCCTCTTCATGGCAAGGGGTTTGACTAGGTGGCCTTTAGAGGTCCCTTCTTCTGATTCTATGACCCCATCAAGACTTCCTAGCTCAACATTTTCTCTTAAACATTCTGTCCATCTGTTGCTAACATGCATGTTAACCAGTAATACAGACAGCTTGAAAATGCAACTATTTTCTTCAGGGCACGAAGGGGATGGGATAAGAAATAAACACAAAGCTCTGAAATACTGTACAAGAACAACACTTATTGTTACTCTACATATAAATGCTGATCTTCATACGCACAATTTTTTTCTAGTGCATCTTACTCGGGAATCTCCGGCTTCCAAAAAACCTGCACTCAAAAACTCAAACGGAATATATAAAATTTTAATATTTTCAGACAAAAACCCTAGAAGAAAATATTAAAACGAACTCTCTCAGTGAAGACATGAAATCTGATTAAGGTGCCTGTAATTTGAGTACAGGATGAATGCAGCATCTAAGTTACCTCCCCTTTTTAAGCAGTATAATTCAGGGTAAGGATGTATATATGCCAGCTGATACCACAGAGTAAGAGGTGCCCCATAAATCATAAAATAGTTACTATTCCTGTACCACTCTAAAGATATCCAGGCTTCCAAACTTAATTTTTAAGGCTCAGGCACTTATACAAACCTCCTGCTAAATTGTTAAGCTCCATACAAGTCAATGCACAGGCATACAATTATTCATTACCTTTATCCATTGTCTTCCTTTAAATTAACAAAAATTATTGATACAAGACCCAAAACAAACAAGTTGCCCACTAGTTTATTGAAAAAACCAAACTTACACATCTGTTCCACTGCAGGCAGGCGGCTTCATTTGAGGTTAAATGCTTGCTACTCAAACTTAATGAGATGATTGTATCTGAGGAAAAGAAGAAAGTAATTACTTTTAATATTTTTTTAACACATTAACTGTCACAGTGGCAACTCACGGGATGTTCCAAATTTCTCTTTAGGTGACAGGTCCAGGAGTTGCACTTACATGAGTAAGTCTCACCTGTTTTCAAATCTCCAGCCCTCATAATTATCAAGAAAAATTAGACATTTTCACTGCTAGAGCTCCAAATAAAAATAAAAAACCAGTATATGCCCCTCAAATGATTGCTAAAATAAAATTTAAAAGTCAGATTTTTGTACCTATTTTAGCACTGCTCCATTTTTTATGCTTATGCTGAATGAAACAGAGTCTACATTACATGCAAGATTTGAAAGGAGATTGCTGACACTTTTCCCTGCACTACAGGATTCACCTTGTTACACCTTCTCTTCATAAGCTAAACATACTGCTTACACACTGCACCAACCACGTGTATTAATCAACATGCAATAGCATAGGATCAACACAAGATTATCATTCCCCATGTATGAGAAAGCGATTGCAAGTGGAGCATATTAGATCACATATTTAGACTCAGAAACAAAACAGACCAAAACAGCCTATTGCAGAACGCATTTTTTGAGTTTTGCAACTTCAGTCCCACTGATCATTATACAGACATGAGTGCCATCGTGCAGAGGCCGTAGCTGTTACAGTGTCCCAGCACACTGAAAAAAACTCAACCCAACAAACCAAGGAAACATTTTGTCACCTTAGAAAATCCATAATCTACGAAGCATTCTCTCTTATATTGCAGTGATTACTCTTCTTAATCAGACTGAGATGTTTAACTATATATATATATATACACACACACACACATGCATATATATACCCACACCTAGGGTTTTTTTCCTTAGGAAGGAGATAATCTCTTAGACGGCAGACAGTTCTGATGACTGGCTTAGTGTGCATTATGAAATGAACTACATATCACTTCTCTTACTAACATTTTCTACTTAAAAACATTCCTATAGTGCCTCTTAAGCAACTGAAACACCTCCAGAGCTGTGCTGCTGGTTAATCTGACTGCTGAGATACTTTAGCTATCCCTATTACAGCAACATTTAAATAATGTATGCAGAGAGGAAGGTGTCAGCCAAGGAGACACAGACCCACCCGACACAGGGTGCTCAGTGGAGCAGTTAGGGAACTCTCCTCAGATGTGGATTAAGCTCCTCAGGCAAAGCAGGGAAGTGAACCTGGCTCTCCCACATTCCTTGCAAGTGCCAGAGCCATCAGACTACAGGCAAGATAAAGTACAAATATGCATCTTTATGATCCCTCATGTCTTTAAAAAACAACCCAGAACCCCTCAACCCTTCCATTTCCATTTTCCCCCTCTCTGATTTGTTAAAGATGCCTATAGCTTCAAGCCAGGCCAAACACTTTGTTCAATTCAAATTAACGTTTGGGTTTTCTTGATTGTTTATTTTTGTGAGAAGAATAACAAAGAAAAAGTAATTTTAGCTGGGTCGCTGATTATTTTCTTTAGAGGTAAACACTGATTCAGAAAATAGCACACAGAATTACAGCAAGTAGCATAATTATTGAAAAGCCATTGAAATTAACTTATTTGCGGTAAAATAGGCACAAATTCTTTGATCATTGTCACACGAGAGAAATATATTATTAAATATCTTTTCCCATATATATTTTGCAAATAATTGCAAAAAAGTATTGCTAAAATGTTCAGCTGTTTAAAAAAGCATATTTTCAGCCATGATTTTCAAGCTAATGCATACTGAAACCCAGAACTGGCTTTTATATTAAACATACAGAAAATCTGAACAGTCACTGCAAAAATTACTCTAACACATCACAGGAAAAATATATCTATGAGACTAGTGAATGCAAACTAGAAGACATAACATAAAAAAAAATCCAACAACCTTTCACACAGCTGTAACAACAAACTAGTAACCTTCTAAACCTTCAGAGACAATCGTCCAACCCTACATGTCCTTAAACAACAAAGGAGGAAGGGAAAGAGGTGAGAGATGGAAAGAACGCAACTGTACAGTAATTGCTAAAGAGCACACACAGGTTGCGAGTTTACATAAAGATTACAGTAATATAATAATATTTCTTATGTCAACATCCACTGAAAACCAGTCAGACTACAGAAAAGACTCATACCTGAATTTCCAATATGCTGTCCAATATAAAAAAAACCCCCACTATTTATTCTGAATCATCACACTTGAATGAAAATAAGGCCCTTAAAAATCAAGCTATTTCCCTGTTGTTGCTTTAACAGCCCATTATACTGAGTTCTATCTCATCACAAAAAAACTCCAAAACCAAACCAAAACCCCAAACCTAAACCAATACTACCATGGTTAAACTATGTATCCCACTAATTTAGGACAGAAGTTCCTTTGCTTCAGAAAAAAAAAAAAAGGCACCAAAAAATTACAATGAAAGCTTTAGTTTTTCTTACTTCTTGACCTGAGAGCTTTAAACTCTAGATTTCACTTGAAAGCTACCGTTAGGCCACAGAAACTATTCAATTTTTTCACTAATTGGCTGAAATCAAACAATTCCATAGTTGTAAATTGAACAACACTGAGGATGCCAGTAACAAATACAAAATAAATAGACAAAGATGTGCAGAAAACAAGGCACATCTGCCGTATAAGAACACTTTCTTTGTGAAGTCTGTTTTGAAAGTATACACTACAACAGGTAACATTATGTAAATTACAATAATTTATGTTGATACTACTAAAACACAGAGATCATCCCTACTTCAGGAAAAAAATGTCAGTCATGATGAATTAAACACTCTGCTCTCTATGTTGCAAAATTCCCCACTAAACTATCTATAATATTCTTTTCTATGTAACACTAAGCCAACATGCATGTATCATCATGCTATTTGCAAATGGCTGGTTATTTTAGCTGTTCTTTACAGTGGCAACCCCATAGCAAAACCTGCTCACTTTGAAGATGAAACTCCTAAAAATTAAAAGCGAGCTGCAAAAAACAGGATTAACAAAACCCCCTGTATATATTATTCACTGTGAATGGCAGTAAAATGTGGCAAGCTGTTGGAAAATACAATATGTACATTCTTTAACTCAAACTTTCGCAGAGGAAAAAAAAAAATCTCCCAGAAGTTAATGTATTTAGGATTCTAAAAACTCGAAGAGAACCAATTCCAAGAAAAAAGGGAGAAGAAAACAGAAAGACCCAGCAGGCTCAAAGGCCACATCCTTCTGTAATACCTAGTTTTTAAAAGTATTTGGTAGGATATTCTACTTTAGTGGACAGAAAATTTTAAATAAATCTGTAAAATTCTGTTGACCTCCTGTATTTTCCAAGGCCCTGTTCTAAGTTTCAGTGATGTATTATGTTTATTGAAAAAGACCCCCTGTGCACTAAGCATCTGTGACACTGGCTGTTCTGCAAACACAATTCTTGCTCTGGACATTTAGCATCTTGGTTTAAAACAAGCCATAGTACGTGGATACACCAGAGAGAGAGAGGCTGCAGGAGACAAGGCAACAGAAAGATAGCAAACATTACTCTAAGCTCATCACCTGTCTAGCCTTCCGCTGTTCTATACTTTGTCTCTCACATTATCAATGAGGATGCCGTACCTGCCACAATTTTGCCTTATATAGATATCATGAATGAGTAGTTTGGCCGGTTAAAGAAACTGTCAAAGGTACTGGCAAAAGCAGTGTTTAATATGGATATGTGAAAATGCAACTTTACAGAGTTCAATGGCGACGTTCACTCTACTACTTACTACACATACTAAAGCATAAAAAAGGAAGATTAAATAAGAAGCAGTTTGAAATGATTTACACAAAAGCTGTGAATGCAAAAGCAGTAAGACTACAAAGGATATAGGTGGAAAGATAAGGGTGTAGAAGGGTTTAGCAGCACTTAATACTTGAGTACTTTAACATTTACAAAGTGATCTGATAGTTTTCACAACTATTATAACAATGACTTAACTATGGATTCAAAATAGTAACATTTGTACCATAACCAATTCACATATACACAGGCAAAATGATGTGTACACCTATTTCGATGTGTGTAAAGGTACCTATGAAAAATTCCCCTCAAATTCACTAAAATATGTCAAATCCCTTTGCATTTCCCGATAGGCAATGGTTGCACCTTGAGGAACGTGGAGATGGAAGGTAAGAGCTGACAGGCCTCGAGTACCACAAATTTGAGGGTTTGTGAGCTCTGGGAGGCGCCGGCACAGCCTGCTGCAATCCAGGCAAGCTCAAACAGCCTCACTTAGGACTGCTGTTTATAGAGTCAGAAGATGATTGACTTTGATCATCAGTAACCTTCCTTCCTGACCGTAAAGCAAGTCAGTAACTACTAAGCTTTTTTCCCCAAAGTGCAGTAACAATGGTACCGTTCCACTCGGGCTACATCCAGGTAAATGGTTTACGAAGGCTACAAGAGGTAATTGCTTATCCTCTGTTTCCCACCTTTACCACACCAGAGCTCCTGGTACAATCAGGGACTGCCTCAGGCCCAACTGGTACAGTCAAGGGACACTTCACCACTCAGCTGGTTTGGTCAAGGCTTACCAGCAGCTTCCAAGAAGGCAGAGCAGTCACAAGGATGGTTGGGTGTTACACCACCAGAAGTAAAAGAGTATTGTTACGCAACAGTAGGAATGTTTAGAAAACTTTTCTCCGAGATGCTTAGTTTAGGTATTTCATTTTACTCATTCTCAATCAATTCTTACACTTGACTGCTCTGGAGAACTCCTATGGAATAAATTCCTCAACATCTGTTACAGCTGCAAGGTACTAGCAACATCAAGTACCAAAGTAGACACACATCCAGCTGTACAAAAACTGTCAGCATCTTGCCCGTTGGTCTTATACCTAGCAGACAGCACTCAAGTTTCTAATAGTCCACAAAAGAATTTATGTTGTTTTTAACAGAATTCTTTCATCTGCAAACTAGTCTCCATAGTGAATAATAACTAGAATGCCCCTGCCCAGTATTTGCACAAATACAGGCTTCCTAGTAGCAGCATAGTATCTTAAGGATAGTTGATAAAGTCTTCCAGACTTCACTCCCCCCAGTATGTACTCTACAAATGTCCTCCCAAGGGTGCTCGTCTGCTCTTGAAGTGAAACACTGCATTACTGAAGATAACCTTTAGAAGAAAAGTGCTGTGCTCATGCTCTTGAAAAGCAAAACAGATACACACGTATAGCGGGCCATGAAGTCAACAACACGTAAGGAAAAGTCTGGAAAGTACATTCATGTTATGGGGGCTTGAACAGCTTTCTCTGCTTACTATTATAGGTGTAGCATAACAGTTCATGCTAAATTATTGAAATTTCTCAAAGGAACCCCCCAGAAACAAGACAGGACTGCTTCTAACACATAAGCACTAGGGAGAAAGGTCTCTACACTGCAAAGCCCAACCCTACTAAACTTAGCAATGATAAATAGAATCACCATTAATGCAAAAGAGGCTTTAACCTTTCAGTACAATAATAAATGCTTTTACACTTTTAGTAAGCTGTATATGTAGCAGACAACTTTAAGTGTATTGGACACTCTGAGAAATCCAGTAAGCGTTGTGACACAACTACTCTAACATCAGCAGCTGTCTCAGTGTAGACCTAGAAGCTACAGAAGACATTTTTAAGCAAAATTACCACGCCCCAAGTAGAAAACGGGAGCAGCACTACACGAAAGCTAAATTCTGCACTTTTCCGAGACACCATTCTTGAGCGACTCTGCCCAGCAAGGATGGCCGAAACTTCACCGCACACAAGCATAGACGCGGTGCTTACTCTGTGGCCGAAGGTGCTGGCGGGCGCCTGCCCACCTCGTGCCCTGTTTCTCGGGAGGAAATGCTTTTTAGGATTTCCCGGGCTTTCCGGTCCCGGCACCCGACTCGGGAGCCTGTCCCCGAGGCGGTCCCCGGTCCGCACCCTGAGGAGGGCGGCGGGCTCTCCGTTCCGGGGCTGCCTGGGCCATCTTGGGTCGGGATGGCAGCGGCCACATGGTCACCGCTCCCTCCGCGGGCCCGGCTCCTGCGGCCCCGCCAGGTGGGCGCGGGCGCTCAGCCCCGGCGGGTCCCGTCGGCC
>VZTD01005133.1:1477696-1487899 GCA_013397725.1 Rhagologus leucostigma
GGGGGCGCAGGCGCGGGGGGCGGTGCCACGCACGGCGCGCGACATGTCAGCGCGCCGGGCCGCAAAATGGCCGCCGCGGGCCGCGATGCTCAGGGGCCGCGGGGTCCTTTAGTATCCGCGTCCGGGCGGTGCCCCAGGCGGGCCGGGGCCTGACACCGGTCTTCTCTACAAGGGCGCGGCCGACGGTCACTGCACCCCACTTCGTTCCTGAGGCGGCTGAGGGCTGTGGCTGCTGTGGCTCTGAGAGCAGCGGGCCGAGGCCGGGGTCGGGGCGGTTCCTGCGGTGCTTCAGGCCTGGGGAGACCGCCGAGGCCTCTGCCTGGCCGGCTGCGCATTCTCTGGGAGGCCGCAGGCGGGCGCCTCGCATTCTTCATGGGCGTGCCGCGGAGAGGCCTTCCTGGGCATCGCTCCGCTGGAGCGGGCACGGACACGCTGTTCCGAGCTCAGCCCTCGCCTTGTCAGGAATTTAACCTTCACTGTTCGTATCCGCGGTTAAAGAAACCCACCTTGATGTGTATTCGTGGTTTAACGCACAGCGGGTTTGGTTCTGGGCGCTGTTTTAATATACTCAGCTTGCCTCGGGAGGAGCCCTTGGCGTGGCATTTGAGTCTCACCTGAGCAGCCATCCCAGGGAAGGATGTTCAGGGCTGAAGGGAATGCACTGCGCTGGTTCAGGGAAACAGTGGCCAGCTCTATGCTTAAGGTCTTGTTCTGGATAAAGCTCTAGTTCCGGTGTTCAGCTGTAGGTTGGTGATTGTCTTCTCCAATTGAGAAACATTAGTTAAGGTTATCAATGGGCTGAGTGATCCAGGCTTTTCATGGGGAGGGGGTGAGGGTGAAGCACGGTGGTTTGTTGGGTCCTTTTGATATATGTAATTTCTGCGGAGAGCTGAGTGAGATGTGATCTGGTGTGATTGTGACATTTGTTGTCAAATTCCCAGTGGCAGTCATAGATTTCACCTTCTTTGCCTGAAGTGTTGCTAGTCATAACTCGCTGTTTACCTTTGGGAGTGAAAACAGGAGAAAAACATTAAGAGTACTGTAAACAGTACTGGTTTTGAAACAATGTTAAATTTTAGATTAAGACAGTGTTTAGAGAGACTGCTTAAGCAAGTCCTTGTTCTTTGATCTGAGTTATTTTCTTCAGTTAATTTTCTTTTTTTTTTTTCTTTTTAATTTGAACAGATTTAGTAAAGAATGTTTTGGTTGGCTATATGGCAGTATATGAAGAAATCAGTTGATAGCTTTTGGATTTGAAATAGTGGAGCTCTTCAACATTCTTCCGTAGTAGTTGTATGTGTGTGATTTTCTAAATGGATTCTGCCAGTCAACATACAGTAAATGATCTGTTATGGTTAATACTTCCTTTGGAAAGCTTATGTTAAATTGGGGTTTTTTTATTCGTACACTACTCAAAGTCCCAACAAAACAGTTACACTGTGTGCAGGCAGCCCTTTGTTCCATATTACTTTTTAATTTACAGGTTCTTTTTATTGATAGAGTTCAACTGTATCAGTGTGTGTGTATTTATGTCTATACAGACAATATTATATATATAGTATATATATCAGTTACTGTAGGGGATTGAGGCCAAGCAACTGAAGCCAAAGTGATTTGAGGTGAAGTTACTTGGAGTTCCTCTGTTTCCACTGTTACAAAGTGCAGTTATATGAATAAAACTCCTTGAAAATGAAGTTTGCTCTTGGCTAGATATGCAAACTAGACACAGTAACAGAGGTGTGAGAGCTTAGTTAAGAAGTCTCTATCACCAGTCTGTTGACAGGAAATTATGGTGGTGATGATAACAACAACTGTTATTATTAGTAGTATTGAAATATGTCATCTCGTAAAGCGTCTTTTAGAGAACTATAAAATTGCAAGTTAGAATGACATAGTTATGCTTATCACAATATGGAAACATTAAATATTAGAGTATGTGGCTTTGTTAACTGCCTTTTTTAGCAGCTGTGATTTTGGAGAGTTTCACAATTCATAGTTGAAAATTTTACAGTTAATTAAAAAAGACTGGAAATTAATTTTGCACTTTAGCACTACATGTTGCTCTTTCTGTAATCACCTCTCTGACCTCTTCATTTTTTCGTACATCCTATTCTGAAAATTTCCTTAAGGGCTAGGGAAGTGGAGATTAATGAAAGTTAATTATTTCTTTAAAGTATCTTTTATCGCTATCTTACAGTGATTTTGTATATAATTGTGCAAGACAATAATCTACATGTGCATATCACAGATTGAGTGAAATAGCTGGAATTTCTCTGTTTTTGTTGTTTTACAAAAATACACTGGACACTCAAGAAATTAGGTCTTAAAATATGAGCAAAGCTGGATCCGGAAAGTCTTTTCACAAACAACCAAGTAATGTGATTAATAAAACAAAGAGGTGGTGGTGTGGTGACAGGCAAAAGAGTAACTGCAATTCCTAGAGAAGGCTCCAGACTGCCAGCTTGTGGTGGATGTAGCAGCACTGGTGTGGTGACAGTCTAAAGATACAGATTTTCCTTAAAGGTTGCAGTCTGAGGTGTAAATATCTGAAAGAACATAGTCATTTAGGAAGACAGATAATTAGGAAAATCTGCAAGGCGTCCTGACAGGAAGAACCCAAAACTTCTATTATTTAACTTCAGAAGAGTATTTTTTTCTTTGATTTTTTTTCTCCATTTATGCATTTAGAACCTTGTTATCTGTTTCAGATATTGTGAATAAACATCTTTATTTGCATGGTTAACTGAACCTGGCATGAATTAAAAGTGATATGATATTAAATGAATATAAAAAGTAATTTCTCACTCCAGTCCCTGGAGCAAACTGCAAGTATCTGGCTCCCCATTATGTTTTGTAGACTAGTGGAAAGCTAGGAGACCATGCTCCCAAATAAATCGTTCGGGTTCTCTGGAAAACAGGTATTATAGGTCCAGAGAAGAAGGAAACATCACTGATGTAGCTGTAAATAACCAGCTCTCTGTCATTCTCAGTACTGGGATGCACCTTGAACTTGGAAGGCTCTTAGGGAGGCTATAGCAAGAGCCTAAGACCAGTTGGAAACTAATTTAAATTCTTGTATCCTATCTTACTGTGACAGAACTTAAAATATGCCTCAAATACACCTATTTCAATATTGTTATTAGCCAAACGTGGACATTCAGTGTTACAGACAGAGTTTTGTGTTTTGTGGTCCCAGGGTCTCTGCAGTCACTGGGCTGTTCATCTTAATCTAGTTTTATTGTTTCCTTCCTTCAATTTCTTTCTTGGTAGTAAACACAATGTTGATACTGCAGTGATAATTGATGTAGTTCTGTCTTTCTGGATTTGTATACATTTGGAAACACTAAATGTTGATAATAACTGTGTAGTGAGTAGTAACCATTTTGATGCTGTTACTTTGTTTTAGCAAAATTGAGTCGTTAGTATTTATCTCCAAGCCTGCTCTGATAAGCTTATTTTCACTCACTTTGGCTTCACCTCTAGTAACTTCTGCATCAGTGACACATTTTCCGTATGAAGTCATGAAGACTAAAACTACATCAAGACATAACAGTTCTTAAATAAAGCACAAAGAATTGCGGATTTTTGTATGCACTGAGGTAATAAATTTAATAAAATTATGTCCTTTCCTCCTTGTATAAACTCCAGCCTCTTCCAGGAACCTATCTAGGCAAAGTCAACTTAATGATTAAAACCTTAAAATAGAGGTCAGAAATACTAAATTTGTATGTCCAATTTAGTATCTGTCACAAGGGTATGATTTCTAAGAATGTGTAACATAGGAGAGTACTTACATATTTAGCATACATGCCCGTTTGTTTCAGTGGGCACTTGGCTCTGCTCATGAGATCCAAGGTGTCAAGGTGGGTGCTCAGGAAATAAGGGATGAGCAATCACACAGTAGTTATGAGCAAGCATTCACTGCCCAAACCATGGTGCCCTTGTGCATTTATATTAATTACCACATTTTTTACAAACACAACTGTTTAATCTCTATCATCCTCGCTCTATAGCACATCTGAGGTGTATGTCGCTGATTTTTGACTTGGAGTTGAGCATATAATAGCACGTTGACAAGATTTACTCATACTTACCCTTTATGTGGAGTGAGCATGATGCTAGAGTATGTCTTTCAGGAGTGCTCAGTTTGAAGTGCCTATTCTAGCATTTTTATTTGGCCTACATAGATTTTGTCTGCATTATGAAGCCATCAGTATCAGAACAGATTTATATATACATGAGTATGGAAACTCTCTTTGTTAGCCAGCATCAGGCCCTGGCTGAGGCAGTAGCAAGTCTGGAACAAACAAAGTTGTGTAGGGCTCATTACTGCTTGTTAAATGATACACATGAGTTGCATTTCTCTGAACAGAGGAAGCTACAGGCCATGCCGGTTGCTTGTGGTGGTTCAGGTCTTTTTGTGGATGTCATGTGTTGAGTCTCCTGGATTATTTTTCACTTTATTTTCCTTTCCTAGATTTTGATGTCACCTGGTAGTCCTTCCCCATGTAAATGAGGAGGCAAGGTTTTCACTCTGAATGAGCCCATCTGTTTTTGGGTTTCTTCTGTGACAAATGACTAGGGATTCTAACAGTCGAGCTTCCTCCATTGCAAACTATCTTAATCATCTGCAAACCAGGTTTGTCCTCTAGAATGAATGAAGAAGAGATAGTAAAGTAATTAAGACTGGATTTGGGTCTCATTGCTAATTGAATTTTAACGTGATTATACTAAGGCTGAAGTATTAACTCATTGTAAACACTGGAGATTGTTTCCGAGAGATACATGTTTGTGAGTGACCTAACTAGGAAAAGAACTTCCCTCAGAGCTTATACCTCATCTTGTATTACATTTGCAAGTTTTTATACTGACACCAGAGGAAGTGAGAATAGAGAAGTCAGTCTAAGGGTTTCAATAAATAAAATAAACTTTATGTATTATTAAACTTTATGAAGGCAGTGAGCAACTTGTCTGCTTGGATAAATGCTGTGTAGAGAATCCTTTCCAGTGCAGAGGAAAGGATCAGGAAGTAGGAAAGGGAGAAGGTAATAATGTATTTGCATTAATATTGTTTACATGGGTTATGCTATCTTAAGAAGTTACTTCATTTATCACAAAATCAGGTATCTTCTGAAATCTGAACCTGATCAGGAGAACAACCACAGCAATTAGAAGTAAAAGAAATTGTGTTTCTCAAAAATCATTGTATATCAGATATAGGTACGGAGCACACTTCGTTTTCCCTTTGCTATGGTTGCATTTGACAAAACTGTTCAAATAGGTCCTTTTTTTGGTGTTAACTTTCTATAAATTCTGTCTTATATCTGCTACTGAGGTTTCCTCAGTGTATCTTGCAAAAAAAGAGGTCAAAATCCAATGTAGATTGTTTAGCCACACTGTTTTGTAATTCTTTGCTGTGCAAGTATGATATTTTTAGAACTTTTTGCATAGCAATTACTGTTTTGTTTTTTGATTCCTACCCATTACCACTGATGTTCTGTCTTTGCCCGTAACTTGGCTCAGTTATGCTGTGTGAATTGACAGATTCTAAACATGCAGCTGCTTTTGTAAGCTAAACTAATGATGGCTAATAACTGGGGATGCTGAAGGGACACTCCCAAATCCTGGATTTGCTTCACTGCTGCTCTCTTGTCCTGGTAATCATTTTCATCTGATCATGCAGGGAGGCACTCCTGGGAGCTAAACGGAAAATTGGTGACTTGTTTATGAAGGGGTTCTTCTGATGGCAGTTATCCTGTGGCAGGAATAGCTTCCCACAAAGACCTTTGCAGGGGGAGTTACTATGCAGAACATAATAAAGGTGCCAAACTGTAAACACTAGGAATTGAATAATTAATGCTGAAGAGACAATGACGGAAGAGAAGGGGAATATTATTCTCTTGATTATGGCTCTGTCTACTCTCTTGGAAACAGCAATATCATTACACATAAGAGTGCCAATAACTCTGTTCCAAGGGTTTGTTCTTGATAAAATAGTCTCTGAAATAGTAGATGGTAATTTTGCTGTTTGGCAGACCTACAGGTCGGTACACGGGCAAGCTTTGTGCTTGTGCTGCAGCATGTTGTAATTTGGGTGTGGTTTTTTGTTTTGTATTATCGAGGCATAGTTTACATATGTTTTCATGTATATCCTAATCGGGAAGTTTGGTTTTGCATCTTTGCAGTGTCCAGAGGAGTGAGCTCAATCCTCACCACCTACCATGCAACAGTTACGAGCACATATTGTAGAGAGCGTCTTAAAACTGCAAAATCCTAAAGGTGCATGATGTTAAAGGATTCAAGATAGTGGATAAGTAAAGCAGGCAATAGGTTTCCCTGTCAGTTGAGTATCTCAGCAAAGTGCTTGGTGTATCTCTCTGTCAGCAAGTGACAGGATACATACCTCTTCTTCCAGTAGGTGACCCCAAGCAGTAGTTCCAACAAATGCTTAAATGCAGATGGGGTAAGGGCCTTTGCATAGCAGCTTTACTACTTGAAGATCACTCTGTCAAACAATCTTCAAGCTTATCTATAGATAACATTCCATAAGACTGCTTGGCAGATGCAGCTCATAGAGGTATGTCTTAGCAAGCATACTGATCAAGCGTGAATTCTGCTGGAGCTCTGATGATGAAAGGTTTTATCAATACCATAAAAGGCACTGACACAGCTCCCAGTCTGTTTTAAAACTTGTGTTTTGGTGAAGACTCTTCATTTGGATCAAATGAACTGTTCTGAAGGGTCAGACTAAAGGGTCTTACCAATTTTATAAACAGAGAACCACTTTGGCTGTGAGAATGAGAAGGGTGGTACATGCAGGAAGTAAGAGTTACTGAGGCTGTAAGAAACAAAAAATCTTTGATTCCATAGCGGTTGGTGAGCATTATGAACACCAATATTATTTCATTTTTACTCACCCTTTTGTCGTCATACAGCTGAAACTTCCAGATCAGAGGAGTGAGAAGGAAAATCCAGACAATTCCTCCTAACTAGAGAACAAGGAATATATTCAGTAAACATGTAGAAGTAAAATGGACCAACACTTCTCTTATATATTTGAAGCCAAAAATTTGATCCTCATTCTGGAATGGTCATCGAGGACTTTGGAATGGTCATCGAGGACTTTGCACCATGTATCCCACTCAGTCTAGTATGACCTATCAGTCTTTCTGACAAGGTATCAATGTTGACTAGGAGATGGATCAGTGATACATGTATTTTTCTGTAAATACAATAATTTGCAAAGATCACCCAGAAGATGTGGAGTGATCCTGCACCACTCCACAAACTGAAAATAAACAGCTGAAATTTTGTCAGCATACTGCTGTAATATGTCTATTGATAAGGTTACTGCATCTTTTCCACAGTGAACGCTGTTCTGGCTTCTATGAGGTTTGGGAACAACCTTTCTCTTGTGAACTTGCAAAGTCATGCCCATGAGTATTCTACCAGTGCCACATACCATGATTGATGAAGTGAGATCTAAGAGCACTCCTATGTAGGATGAGAGGACCATGGTAATGTTTTATCTCATCTATGAGTGTGAAGGTGTAAATGGTATAACAGAGAAACCAAACTTGAAAACTTACTAGTGATAGATTGCCTTCATACAGAAGCATCACATGCAAGGTTAGGCAGATTTGTCATGATAGGGAGAAGACCCACACGTGTATGTTATGGCAGTCCAAAAGCTTTCTCAAAATGCAGATTCTTGCAGGTTCTAAAGAAGGTGTGGAGTGAGTTCTGATCCTTGTTTGTCCCTTCGCCAGCCAGCCGTCCAGGCCAGGAGAGGGATACAGAGTTGCATCCAAGGAAGATCAGTATCCCTGCCAGTATTTAGTGCAGCAGCGAGTCTGAGTTGACTTTTATTAATCTGTAAAACAAAGGTGATACACTTTAGAAACACAGAAATGTGTCATGAAGTTTGATTCTACGAGGAAAGAGAGGAGGCTGCTGAGGCAGATAAATACTGATTGTGTTTCTTTACATGATCTTTCTTGCAGTGATTCTGTTGAGAATTTGACAACTAGTGGAGGTGAAAGCTGGTAGGCAGAAGATCCTCCTTCTATGAAGTTTTTCATACAGAGTGAGTCAGCATTGGCAACTTGGTTAACGATTTGATGCTGCCAGGTAGATGTGTGAGAATTGTGAAGGACTGGGACTGAAGTCCCTTGCACATATTGAACTGGTGTGAAAAAAGGTGGTGAGGGGTCTGTTGCCATTAAACTGTGGATCAGAGGGCCTCTTATATTTTGCTTGAAATTGAACTATATGCCAATAGAATTGAATTCTTTTGAGTAACCAAGTCTCACTTGTGAAGTGGAAAAGACAAAGGTAACAGATCTTTGAGATTATAGGGAGGACTGGTTGGATGCCCCAGACAATACTACATACTGTTCTATTTTGAAATATGTAGGCTAATGTACTAATACTTAAAATGGAGGGGTTGAGGATCCAGCTCTGTTAGCCTGTCAAAAGGTCAATGAGAAATTATTTCAAAGTCTAAGACTCCTAATGCAGAGCTTTGTGTTGCATGTGCCCTTATCTTTGTGCCATTGCTCTGAAATACCCTATCTAGGAGTCACATGAGTTCCATGTCCTAGCCTGGATGGTCCAGAGTGAAAATTCCACATGCCATCTTATTGAGAGTAATTGGGAGAATCTAGAAGCATGAGTTTAAATTACAGAAAAGTGGTCAAATGGTGCAAATACCAATAAGGAATACCACGTTATCAAAGGGATGGCCAGGAACTGTGGAATGCTGTAGTCCACCTGGCAGAAAAAAGAAACTGGAAAAAAGCCAGACTTACTGTGTCTTAATGTGTCAGACACATTAGAATGTGGACACAATCAAGGTTTCTGTGGAAAGCTTGTCTTCACTTAAAAAGCATTTGTACAGCTGCACAGCATATACACATGTGAATTATCCCTTAAAAGATAAACCAGCATATTTCCTTATCATAATATTATTAGGTTCTTGACAACATTGTTTCTATTCGTTTTTATACTCTGCACACTAATGTATATGATTTGGTATGATGCTCCTTCTTTAATACCTTTCTATGACGGGTTGAATTCCAGTGCAACAACACTAATGTTAGCATGTTGTAAGACTTCTGAGACTGATGGTAGGATTACTAAAACAATTTAACCAGAGAGTAGTTCCTCACAGGCAAGTACACAAATGACCAGATGGCCCCCATAGTTCATACAAACTTTCTTATATTGGAAATTGAAGGTACTGTGTCTGTCTGAGCCTAAGGATCTATTCCTACACTGAGTGCACTTCACAAGTGTTAGCTGCTTTAATAGCTTGTGTTTTGTTCAGAGATCAATGTGCTAAATGGTCCCTGATGAGGAAAAAAGGATTTGGAGAGTACTTTTCCTATTCTACAAGATTTCCTTAGCCAAGTTGCTTAAACTTTCTGGACCTTAATTAACTTTCTACAAGTAAGAGCAGGTGTATCTATTTCTGATTCTCTAGTCATAAATGTATTGTAGGACCAACTGGTTTCTGAGGTAAGCAAACATCTTACTGCTAAAGAAAACATAAAAATGAATTGGTAAGTTGTTTTGCAGCAATTTAGCTGAGTGGGTGCTAAATACTGATGGGTAAAGAGAATCATACCTACTCTCAATCACTGGTTTTTTACTATATGCAGGACTTGTTCTGGATGATCGGTCCAGGCAAGTGTTTGTGTAAGGCTGGGCCAGCTAAACGTTGTTTTTTAAGGATGTGGGTGCAGCTGCCTTCCAGAAATGTATTGCAGTAAAATCCTCCAGTTCTCGAATATGGCTGTAATGGCTGTCTAAAAATAATACCTAACAAAGGGTGTCCTTCGCAGAGGGAGCCAGAAATAACCTGCTTTTGCTCTGTCAAAATGTAAGGCTACTATCAGTTAATCTACAAGCAGCAGCTTGACCAGGAGACCACGCAAGAGCTGACTTTCAAGCACATTTTCTACGTAAGGAATCTTGAGCTTGGACTTCTCCCCCAAAGAGATAATAAATACCACTCGCTTCAACTTTTGAGCTTCGGTTTTGTAACGAGCCGCGTCCCGCCCCCGTCCGTTCCCTGGCGCCCGCGCTGGGCCGTTCGAACGTTCTACCAGGGACTCGCGGCGGGTTCGGGCTCGGGCTCGGGTCCGGCCGGTCCGGGCGGGGGCAGCGCGTGCCCGCCCCGAGCGCGGCCGGTGCCGGCCC
>VZTD01005133.1:1488544-1603726 GCA_013397725.1 Rhagologus leucostigma
GGGAGGGGAGGGAGCGCGTTGGAGGCTCCCTGGGCGTGGGCAGGAAGTGTTGGCGCGGCACCGGTGGGGGCGGGCCCGGGGGCGTGGGCAGCCGCGCGCGGGAGGCAGGATCCCGGGATGGCTGCCGGATCTGGCGGCGTGCGGGATCTGGCGTCGGCGGGGTCTTTCCGCCGAGCCGGCCGAGAGCGGCTCTGGTGGTCCCGCGTGTCTCGGCCGTGCCCGCGCCCGTTCGCTGGGCTCCGTGAGCCCCCGCTCTGGGCCGTGCCCCGAGGGGATCGCTCCTGCTGCGCGGCTGAAGCGGCAGGTGGTGTCCGCCCCGTGTGCGTGTAAGCACTGTTTGCTTACCGTCCCTCATTGTCTAGGACTAAAGAGCATTCCTGTGTCTTTCTCTTTTTAATGGTGTACGCGAAAGTGCCATTGAGAGTGGAATTCCTTAGTCCATTGAGCAGGGAATCCAGGAACCAGAGGCAGTTTATTTGAAGAGGAGGAAGGTAACTAGGGCAGAGATTGTAATTTGGAAGAATGTGCTATTGTACTTTTCGTGTTGGTTTTAGCTATCCTACACCTTGATAGATGGCTTTTTTTTTTTTTTTTTTTTTTTTTGCCTCTTACTGTGTGTTTCACAGAAACAGCTGTCTCCGTGTACTTCTGTTGTGGTGAGGAAAAACGTTTGCCGATGATTTTCCTCCTAAGTAGCTGATGCAATTCTGGGAGAGGAGAGCTGTGGATAACTTTCCTGGTTTATATCCCGCAGTCTTTTGAGGGCAGGACAGTGCTAACAGAAGTGCATTAAAATAATTTCGTGTGCAGTTAGTGCAGTATCTTTGTGAGCATTGAATGGAAACTTGTCTTAGTTTACTCTTTTTCAAATTTAGGTCTTGATCCTCATTCCTATCGATCAACAGGATACTGGGGAGGGGGGTGGAGGGGTGGGAGGGAGAAAAGCTAGCTGATAATTGCCTAGGAAAAGCAAACCAGTTGTAGGTCATGAATTTGCTATGCAGGAATCTGGTCTTCATCCGGAGTATTTATAGAACATTTGCAAATTGAAGAATTTTGGAGAAACGAAACACTACTTTGGCCTCTCGGGCATTTAAGTTTTTCACGATAAATTTGCATGAAATTTGGCCAGAGTACTACCGGTGTCGATTCTGTGTGCACTACATTTGTAGGGTATCCATTCTGTGTTTGAGACTGTAACTACGTTCCTAATTCAGCTGTATTTAATGTTCAGTATTACAGTATACTTAGATGCTAACTCAATAATTTTTTTATCAGTCTGGTTCATACAGTTCATTTGACTTTTGCAACAGCCATCCTAAATCTTTAAGCAAGATTAAAGATCTTGTGCTTTTGAGTATTTTCTTCCTATTCTTATGCCTGCCTGAAGCCATGCTCGAGAATCTGGGGAACAGAGGCAGATGGAGAGCTTGGAAACATAGTCTTAATGTGTTTTTCTGTGGTACTGGGCTAAGGTAGTGTGGACAAGTTACACATGTTTTTGATTTCTGAAGGTCACTTCTCATCCCTCCCTCTGTATTTTTTCTGAAGCAGTCTCTATCCTCAGGAGCCACTACGAACAGATACACAACCAGCTAAAATGCAGGAAGGGGCATTAAAAATACCAAAACAGACTTTTACATCTAGACAGAATTGAAATGCAATTATATGAGGTAAACGTGTTGTAAATTTTGTTTCTTGATTGACGGGTAAATTGAGTCCATTCTGATCTGTAATAAGTGCTGTACATTGACACATCAGTGTGTTTTAGCTGAAGAATCCATCATTACTTGTTCACAATAATAAACAGAAATCAGGGCTACTGTATTACCTTTGGGCTTCTGAATTACAAAATCTGTATTGAAACTGGGAACTAACTTCATTTTGGTTAAATCACTGGTATGTTTTTGGTTTTAGTTGTTTGTCTTCTGTGGCAGTATTAGTTGTTTAAACTGTTTTCTGCAGTTAAGAAACTAGTATGATTGAATCCTGTGTTGTTTTACGGAATTAAATTATTAAATGCTTCTTCCAAAATTATTTGAAGAGGTGGAACCTTTTATATTCTTCTGTTGTTTATAAAGAGTAGATCAGAGATCTGTTGTGATTAAACACTGACTGTTATCTGGTTATATGGTATAGAAACAAGTAATAAGAGTTAAGAATTAGTTGTGTAAAAGTTCTGTGAGAAGCACAATTCTCACATGAATAATGAAACTAGCTTAGATTATGAAAGCAGGGTCAGTTTGTGAGAGCAGACAGATCAGAGCCTTTCAGGAACTAGTCTTAGGGTTAGTTGCTTAAGTGATTTAGTCTTCCTGTAAAAGGAGTTCCTTCAGTACTTTGAGGGTGTGCATTTAGAAGTTGTCATCATAGACTTAGGCAAAAGGCAAGTGGCATGGAGTAGTTCATGTAGCTGTTCAGTGCTTGTTGTTTTCTTCCTGAAAGAGATACACTTGTCTTTAACAGTAGTTGTGTTTTGATTGCTCTATTTCTCTGCTGTTTTGGCAATACATGCTAACACTAGTTGTGTTACAGTGAGCAACACTGACTTGAAATGTGGAGTTGAAATGGTGAGGCCCTAGTAATACTTTAGGCAGTGATTAAAGATCAAGGGTTTTTTATGTAGCTGAGGTTGAATGATGCAATTTATTAATGATTTATTGGGAGGAAGGAAAGGGGAATAGAATTTTAAACATTGACAATGTCAGTCAGGTTTGTAATATTTTCAGCCCTTATAGGAGAAAAACCCCACCCAGTGTGAAGATGTCAAAAGGCTTAAGTGTGTATGGAAGCTTTTAACATAGAAATTTTGTGACCAGAGTGCATGCTCATCCTAGTCCTGGGGCTTTGGAATGGTGGGGAGAAAGCTATCTTTTTGTACGGTATGTGATCTTTTTGCAGTAGATAGTAAATTTAAAAATTGTTTTAAAGAGCTTGGGACTGGGTTTAAAAATAGAGAGATTTTTATCTATCAAGCAGTTGATTTGAGAACAGCTCCTGAAGAATCTGTTGAAGGAGAAGGGTGTGTGTACATGCATACTTAAAAGCAGGGAACATGTTTTGGCTGTAAGTCAAATCTACTTTACAGGTGGAATATTTACTAGTTGCAGTCCATATTGCACCATATTGGGCACTGCGAGTTCTGTTATTTTCTTGTCATGTTGTGAAGAATAATGGGCTCACTAAGGATTGAGGAAAGTAAAAAAAAGTGTAGGGCTGTCAAACTGCCCACTTGCCAAATGTGGAAGTATATGTGCTTTTCTAGCTTTTAAATACAGCTATAGTAATTGAGTTGATAACATGAGTGTTTCAAATTGCACTGGAAAAAAATTCAGAGAAAACTTGTTTTTCTTTCACAGTTGCGTTAGTTCTTTTGAAGAGAGGTCTACAGGGCATAATCTGTAGCTGTTGCAAAAATTTTCAAACTGCAGGCACCTCTAAGGTATTAAGAAGTCCTGTATTAAAGGTTTTCTGACAAGGTAACAAATGCAATTTTTTTTATCTGTGACACTTCTGAAGAGTTTTTGTTCTCATGCAGTGGTCTTGCAAACGGTGCTTCTAGAGGGTCTCTGTAGCAAGGATTTTGTATAGCCGTGTTTACTCAGGGAAGCTGTTACTTAGAAGTAGTATTGATCTTTAGGTTAAACTTGTACAAAACTGATCAGTCCTGTTGAGTGACAGGCTTTTGGTTTTGTTTATTTTTAGTTAAATATATACATAGAGGGCAGTACAACTGAAGGGTTTTTTTCCTTACTACAGTAAAACTAATATTTTAATACGATTGTTCGGAGTTCATTGTATTAACTCTTGCTCTAATTTTAGGTAAACATTACCAAATGAGGAGAAAAGGAAGATGCCATCGAGTATCGGCAGCAAGGCATTCTTCGTCCCCATGCAGTATTAAGCACTCCCCGACACGAGAAACCTTGACATACGCTCAAGCTCAAAGGATGGTTGAAATAGAAATTGAAGGTCGCCTGCACAGGATCAGTATCTTTGATCCTTTAGAAATTATATTAGAAGATGATCTTACTGCCCAGGAAATGAGTGAATGCAACAGCAATAAAGAAAATAGTGAAAGACCACCAGTTTGTCTAAGAAGCAAACGCCATAAAAATAACAAAGTGAAAAAGAAAAATGAAGCTCTTCCGAGCTCACATGGTATACCTGCTACAACAGCTCCTCTTCCAGAACCAAAAGTACGGATTGTTGAATACAGTCCCCCTTCAGCTCCTCGGAGACCTCCAATTTATTACAAATTTATTGAGAAGTCAGCAGAAGAACTTGATAACGAAGTTGAGTATGACATGGATGAAGAAGATTATGCGTGGTTAGAATTGATAAATGATAAGCGGAAAAGTGATGGAGTGTCAGTTGTTTCACAAAATATGTTTGAATTCCTTATGGATAGGTTTGAAAAAGAGTCTTACTGTGAGAACCAAAAACAGGGTGATCATCAGTCTTTAATTGATGAAGATGCAGTGTGTTGTATATGCATGGATGGTGAATGTCAGAACAGCAATGTGATCCTGTTTTGTGATATGTGTAATTTAGCAGTACATCAGGAATGCTATGGGGTGCCATATATACCTGAGGGCCAGTGGCTCTGCAGACACTGTTTGCAGTCCCGCTCTCGGCCTGTAGACTGTGTGCTGTGCCCAAACAAGGGAGGTGCCTTTAAAAAGACAGATGATGATCGTTGGGGACATGTGGTGTGTGCTTTGTGGATTCCAGAAGTTGGATTTGCCAATACAGTTTTTATTGAGCCAATTGATGGTGTCAGGAACATTCCCCCAGCCAGATGGAAGTTAACATGCTACCTCTGTAAACAGAAAGGTGTTGGTGCCTGCATCCAGTGCCACAAAGCAAACTGCTATACTGCATTCCATGTGACGTGTGCTCAAAAGGCTGGTCTGTATATGAAAATGGAACCTGTGAAAGAACTAACTGGCAGTGGAACAACGTTCTCTGTGAAAAAGACTGCCTATTGCGATGTACATACTCCACCAGGTTGCACACGGAGACCTCTGAATATTTATGGAGAAGCTGAAATCAAAAACGGTGTTTGTAGAAAGGAGGGATCAGTCAGAACTGCTAGGTCTACATCAAAAATCAGAAAAAAGACAAAAAAAGCCAAGAAAACAGTGGTTGAACCCTGTACAGTTATGCCAACAGTATCTGCTCCTTATATCCCCCCCCAGAGGTAAGCAAACCATCAAAGTGTAAGAAACCTTTACTTTATTATCTGTTTAATTTTAAACCAGTGCTTTTAGATGCCTCCTTCAAGTTCTTTACATTTTTTACATGCTTTCTTTGAAGGCCTTTCTCAGAGAATTACTGTTAATTATGTACATTGTGCTTCTGTGGAGTTGCATTAAAAATGCAGTAACTACTTCGGAGAAATTATTAAATGATCAAGTGGTCGGTCTTGTCCTCAGAACGTTTGGTTTGGTTTTTTTTTTGTCAGACTAAGTTATGTTGTGTGTTCAGTTGTCATTCGCTATACTTTTGAGTAATAACTTCTGATTTCGGAATAGTAGATGCAGTTGATCTTCATATTAAAAAAAAGAAAAGCCAAGCTAAAAGTTAACTTTATTTGTAATTTTGGATTCTGAGCTTCTTTTTCTAATTTTAAGAGATCCGGAATGAAAATTACGTTTGTGTATATAAGTTTTGAATCTTGTTCATCTCACCTAAATTAAGAATGAACTTGTAGTGTAAGATCTATGGAAGTTTTACAAAAAACATTCAAGGAAGTGCTTTCCTTGTGGGGCAGAATAACTTCTCAGGAGGTATTTCCAAAATTTAAATTTGTGTGTTTACAACACCAATATATTTGTTATTACCCCTTGAATTAAATTCTTACTAATTTAAGAGCAGTAGTTTGGAAAGTTTCTCAGAACAGGCACCACTTCCGTGTGCAAGGCTAATTGCGTGTCCTGTGACCAGACTCAGAGTGCACAGACAACTGAGGGCTTTTAAAATAATAAGATGCCTTTTAAATACCTGACTCACAAGTCTCAGGTAGTGAGCAATTAAAGTTACTTAAATTAACCTAAATAAATACATGTTTTGAGACTGCAGTTCTTTCCTGTAATAAGTTTTGTTAATGTAGGAAGCTACTTACTGACTGACTTTGACAAACAGCCTTCAGCTCCCATGTCGTGTTTACAAACATCAAATTAATTGCTCTGTTCTCTGTTATGATTTGCTTGGTAAAATGGTATTTTTGTTTAGTGATGCACTGCAGAAAAACTTAGGTTGACAGCAGACGTCTAATACTGCTATTTAAACGGTAACTGTTGTCCATGGAAGGGGGAAGTAGGTGTAAAATGTTTCACCTTTGTGTTAATTAGGACAATCCCAACTGGTAGTGTAGTGTGTTTTTGTTTTGCTTTAAGACAGTGTAAGAAAGAACATGAACTAAGAGTTGAGGATTAGAAGGTATGTTCTCAGTTGTGCCTCTGGCAGCTCATTCCATTGGCAACTTTTGAAAAAGCCAGACTCTAAAAAGATGTTATCATCAGATGGCTTTTTTTTTTTAGTAGTCATTAGATGCCAGGAGCAAAAATACAAAGACATTTTCTTCTTTCTTTTTTTTTTCACATTAATGATTGAATTTCTTTTCAAGACTGCAGAGAAATTCAGCTTGCTTCTATTTATGCTTCTTTTCATATTTCTAGAAACAAGTACAGCTCCTGTACTGTATGTCATAAATGTAAAAAATGCGCACAGTTTAAAGCTGTTTTAAAGTTGAACTTTATTATAAATTGCTTGTCATCAGCTGAGGAAGACCCTTGCTTAAGTACTCTTTGTAACGTGAACATGTTCAGTCCTAGAAAACTGATCCCTGAATTAAAAGTGAAACAGAAATGGGCATATTAAAAGGAAAAGTGATTACACTGCAGACTCAAATCTCTAGTTTTAGACCCAAAGTTGTCTAGTTTTCTTCGGCTGTTCTTCTTCTTTAATTTTTTTTCTGTTCAGGAAACACTCTCATGCTTCTGTAGGAGTTAAGTACATACTCATGAAATATTAAAAAATTATTTGGATCGTTTCACAGCAATCTTCATTTAAATTATTATTTTTCTCTAATCTGTTTTTTCAGTACGCTTTTATTCTCTTGGAGCTGGAGCATGATTTTTCAGAGGTCTTGAGGAAGAGGAATTAAGCTATTTAAGTTGAATAAATATATATACTCAGTGTTTAAACACTAGTGCTTTTTTACCTGAAGAATTTGATTTTAATATGTTTTCAACATCTCTGGAGATTGAGGCACACATGGAGATGCTTGGTTTGGATTGCTTTCTTAATAACTAGACAATACACCTCCTCGGCATATTGCTGGTTCTTCAGAGTTGGTAGTTGGAAGAGTGTACAAATATGAAGATGATAGTGAGGAGGAAAGTACTTGCTAGATGCAGCCCTTGAGTACATCTGGTGAAGCTTGAGTTGAACAGCATCTTGCAATTTATATTCTGTTTGAGAGGAAGGATTTATATCCTTTCCTGGATGGTGAGAGTATGTGAACAACTGAGCATTTTAATAAAACAGTTTTTGATAATTCTATTTCCCAAAACAATTATCTTAATGCTCATAATATTTTAAAAAGACTGGGTGTGGAACAGAATACTTCATAATTTCTATACAACTTTTGTAGCTCATAAATTTCTGGATCAGCTTACCTTAGGTCAGGTTTCTATGCTACTGCCTTGAATGACTTTGACCAGAATTTCTTACACGGATGTCACACTCTAAGCTTTTTGCTGTTAAATTATATAGCTAGTGTCATTCTCTAGGTCGTTTATAATCTAATTGTATGACCTCTCAGACTTTCATCTGTGAACTACTGATTTGAGGGTGCAGGATCAGAAGTTGCTAACCACTGATCCATTGGTGATAGGAGATGAATGCTTACCTCCCGTGTCTCTTTCTTTTTTTCCTTTTTTTTTTTTTGGTAATTTATTTTTAATGCTGGGCCTATATCTGTCCTGTTGCCTAGGTATTTTGGAAAGTCTATACCTAAGTATCTACTTCCAAAGGTGCAGTAGTTCATCTTAGAGCCTTAGGGTGGTTTCAGTTTTCAGTGCTGTCGATGATGACTTGTAACTTGCTTAGCACTTGTAATAATGTGTGGGACCACCAGGGAACTCTCATGCATGGAGGATGTATGTTAGACCTTCTGGCTATAGAGATGTGTTGTTTCTTTGCTAGGGAATTCCATGCAGTTTTTATTGAAATACAAAACTCCTGAACGTGGTTGTTTACAGAGTACTGTTTGTACTCATCAGCTTTTTTTGTTTGTCTGGTTTTGGTGGGGGTTTTTTGTTTGTTTGTTTTTTGGGTTTTTTGATTGTTTAAAGGTAGAAATGAGCTTTGTCTAAAAGTTGTGTTTCTGGGAAGTGCCAGAGCAGCTGTGCTGTGTGGGGAGGAGAGTGGGAAAGGACACTCTGAACCTGTCCCACTGTATGGGAGGGACAGACAGTACCTGCTCCTCTTGGCAAATGGTAGTCAAAAAGTAGCCTCCCTCTGCCACCAGGTAGTTTGCCTGAAGAAAATGGCAAATTTGTTCTTGAAGTGTAGTATTGCCACTGGGGATGTGTAATGGTAGAGATTCTCCCCCTGCCCCCTCGCCCTAAAAAAATACTAGGAGGATTTTGTTTAGACTGCAGGTCCAAAATTTTCAAGTTCAGAAATCCTAACTTTCAGGGTTAGCTTGGCAATCTAAATCTAGCTGCTTCTCTCTGTTAGTTATCTTGTGCTGACCCTGTGCTCAATTCCTTGTGGATTTTTTTTATCTGCTGGTGCTCATCCTTGTCCTTTATAACTGTTGCCTTATTCAGCAAGCAGGATGAGTACATGAAGCAGAGTTACAATGTTAGCTGGGAAAACTATATGGTTTTGCTTTTTTTTGAGTGCTTGATTCTTTAGTACAAATAGTGTTGTTTTTTTGTAGTCTCTTGATCTTATGTGTCAAAAGAGGCATTTAAAATATGTTTGCTTGTTTGCATAGTGTCAATATTCATGTTCTTTAAAAATGCTGTGAAACTATGATATTGTAGCTATATTCTTGGAGGGAAGTATAATGTGATATGAAATATTTAATCTTCAGTATTTTTAAAGTAAACCCTGAGATACAGTGTAATCTGCTTTATTAAAATGCCATTTGTGCAAGTACTACTCTATTAAATGGAAGCTGACATTAAAAGTATATAAATATTTGCTTTCATTTTTAGTTTCTCTTTCTACAAACATGGCATGTCTGAAATTAAGAAAACATTTGAAATGCAATCTTGTATAGAGAGCAAAGAATAAGTAAAAAAGCCACACTTTTTTTAGAAGTAGGAACACTGTATGTTGTTGCATGAGGTGTGTTGCATCATTAATATCAAAAGATTGTTATGAAAGTAGGTAAGTAGTAGCCGACAACTGAGAGCAAAAATTGCTGAGACTCTTACAAAAGCATTTTCAGGTCTTCTTACAGATCAGCATTTATGTGCCCCACATTAACTGATTTCTCTATGTTGATCTTTGCTTTTATTAGGAAGAATACTGTGCCTGGTAGTAAAGCTGGACTTCTGTTACTGTGTCTCAAGGCAGAACCAGTATTTTCTTTTGGTTTATAATTTACCCACTTGAGCTATCTTGAACTTTCTTGCCAAGTAATTAAATGTAATCTTGTTATCTTAACATAGGAATCTTGTTGTCTCTGAAAGGAAGTATGGAGCAGAAAAATAAATAATAAATAAACAGAAAGTGTTGAAATGCAGTATTAAGGGGAAAGGAACATTTACAAAGCCTTTGAGACACTGTTAGTCTGCATTCACGGATGATGCTTCTTATTCGTATATGTAGCTTGTGGATTTCTTTTGGGGATTTTTTTAAAACGTTTTTAGGGTACTGTGGGGTTTTTTTTAATACATTCAGAAAGTTTTTAAGGTGGGAGGAAAGAAGAAATTTGGCTTAAAATTCAGCATAAAAAAGCCATTGAAAAATACTGCTAGGGCCAGCATTACAAAGAACTTGGAAGCTGAAAAAATCCAGACTAATGTCTGTTAGCTCTTTATTCTTGAATATACATGTATGTATAATTCACAGAATCCTGTGAAAATGCTTATTTTAATTCCAGGGGAACATTATGTAGGTGTGCCTTGTGACTGTACATAATACTTGGATCACAGAATCACCTAAGTGAAGGAGATGCCAGAAATCATCAACTGCTGATGTTTCTTGTCACATTGTTTGACTTTGAAGCCTTTCTGTAACATGTAGAAGCTACTGCTGATGTCATCTTGATCTCTTTGCTTAAATAAAAAAAGTAATTTTCCCTGAATTAAAAAAAAAACTACTGTGGTGTTCACTAGTTTTGCCTCAGTGGTATTTTAGAAAAGTAAAGGTAACTTTAGAGCCTATTTTTTGAAGCTAGTTCATCTTGACACTGGTTGGCTTATTAAAAAAGGATTAATTAATGTGTTTGAAGAAGTGTAACTTATTTAGTAAATTGTAAAAGTGTTTTTGAGTAAAAATAATACATTTTTTCTTCTGTTTATTTTATGTGTACAAGGCAAGGAAGCTTAAAACAAATTAATGTTACCTCTGTAAGGCATATCATTAGTATTCTCTGTGCTTTCTAAGGGGTTTGGTCCACAATGATTCTATGCCTGATAATGCAGTTATGAAGACCAAGATTTGTGTGATTTTATCTTTCAGAACTTCTGAGTTTCACTAGTTATGTGAACTTCCATTATTTTTTTTTTTTGTGGCAATTAGAGGGTGTTGTGACTTGTGCTGTAGCAAAACATCTAAAGAATGCATTGTCTGAAGAACTGTCTCCTGGCAATTTTTTTATTCAATGATCAAGTTACAGAGTGCACAAAAAATTAGAAGATAAATACTGAGATTTCTTCTTATTACAGATCAAAAGGTGATTTTTGATTAATACATCTGATGTGAATTTAGCCTTTTGATATTAGATTTCAAAGTCATGTGGTCATTATATAGGTATAGTAGCTGGCAGAAGTAAATGTGTGCATGTGATTTTTCTGAGAAGAGTTTTTCCAGTGTGACAGGGTGGGGGGTTTTCATTGTTTGGTTTGGGTTTGGTTTTGTTTTCTTATTTTATTTATTGTTTTGGGTTTTTTTCCTTATCCAAAGTTTTGGAATATCACAAACTTAGTTGTTAGAATAGGAAGAAGATAACCTGTTATAGCTAACAGAGAATTAACTGAAATAATAGTATTTTCTTGCCTCTTAAGTTCACTGTTCTACCTTTCCTGTCAAAGCAAAATTTTACAAGCTGTTTGCTCAAATAGAAAAATAGGGGTTTCATAGTCATGTAAGCAAGACAGAGTGCTTCTTGCATGTGCATTCAAAATCAAATACTATTTAAATACCAGTAAATGTTGAATAAAGAACAGGAACCTGGAGAGACTTCCAGGCTTCAGAAGATGTATCTATTTAATAGTAGATAAAATAGATACTGTTGGATTCTCAACCTAGGAAAGGGAAATTCAGTAGCTAGACTTTTAAAACGTAACAGACGTATGTATTTGTTACATCGGGATTCTGCAGACTTGTGTTGCAGAGAAGTTTAAATGAACTCTTTTTCAGTCTTTTCAGGATTTGATATGTACTCTGTTAGGCATGTAGCTGACTTCTGCTTGGTATTGAAGGGATGTTATCCTTTTTCAAAAGGAAATAAAGACAAGCAGATGGATTCTGATTTTTGCATAGTTATTCATTTACCTGTGTTGTCTTTCAAGTTGGACAGAACAGTTTGAGGTGTTTATTTTTAAGTTAATAAATCATATAGTAAGTTTTATCTTTCATTGAGGGATGGGGGATAACGAAGTTGTGTTTCTTCACTGTTTAAAAAACAAAAAGTATATTGAAAGACCAGTTTTACAGACACTTAGATAAGCAGCTGCTGCCAAAAGTTTTTCCATGGGAAGAGCAGGGAGAGTTTCATCTGTCCAGATGGGCATTCTGATCTTCAAAAACTGAAGTTTTTTTATATGGAGCTAGGAGGAATAGTTGGTAAGGCTCCAGAATTAATTCCAATTCCCCAAATAAATTCTTCCATAGCTTTTTATTCTAGTTTCATGCTAATTGTCTTCTAGTAAGTGTCACTGGAATTACTATAATTATCTGTAGGGAAGTCTTGTGTCTTTCCTGCTTCCTACAAGTCTCAGTATATTTTGTGAAAGTTTGCTGAACAAGGCTTGAAAATGCAAGTGTTCTAGAAACTCAGTTTACTTTGTTGCAACTTGTTCAATACAGTTTTTTCTACATTTTGTTCTGACAGGTTTTAGAAACATATTTGCAATCTTTGTGTGGGAAAATAGGGGTATTTTATTTGCTCAGTAAAGTGGAACATAATTTGATTGTTAATGGATATTACCATAGGTCAAGAGAAACTGGTATGTTAGTGATACTGAAGGAAATTTTACAGAGTATAATACAGTTTTCCTGTGTTGTGTGTACCTTTAGTACTGTTATGCTGGATAAAGGATGATGCAAAATAACAAACTGATAAAACTGGAGACTCAGGACAAGTATGGTAATTAAAGTACTAGGATTTGCTCATGTTTAAAAATTGCTTGGTTTTAGTGGGTATTTGACCTTCCTTTGGGTATTTGGTTAATACAGATTTTCGTATTGAGTCCTTTGTGCTTGAGTTACTATAGTAATGTTGTCAAAATCACGTACTTAAGAAAACGTTCTTTCCAGTTTATATTTCAAAAAGTTAAGAATCTTGAGGTATTGTAATAGTAAAATAATACCTGTGGGGTTAAAAAGCGTCTGTGTGGTGGTTAGTGACTATTGATTAAAAAAGTGGCTGATTATTTCTCATTGGCTTTCTTAGGTTAAACTGCCACATCGTTGGTTTCCAAAAATACAGGTTTCACTTTTCCGTGTAACCAGTTGCCGTAGTTGCCACAGTGATGTGTAACTGAAACTGGGAAAGGAAGGAAGTCATGAGTCAAGATGACAGCTGTGAGATTTGCTAATATGTTAAAAGCACATCTTTTACATCGACAAAGTTTATTTTATGCATTTAAAATGCATCTAAAAGGTGAAGAAACAAGGACAGAGTAACACATTCAGCTCTCTGAATGCACTGACCAGTGCATTAAGTGTATCACCCTTTACAGGGTAGATTATCCATCAAATGTCTCAGTGTGAGGACGAGACTGTAGGTGCTACTTCAAAGGTTCAGTTCAAAAGGGACCTTTCCCTATTTAAAGACAAGCAGGCAATTGTATGATATCCCTGTTTGTAGTGCACATCAGTGTTTTACAGTGCTGGGGCTGGGGAAAAGAAGTAGTACTGGCTCACTCAGTTGGCTGTGACACAGTTAAAACAGTTCTGAAAAATGTTTTTGTCATCTTTGTAGTTTTGGCATGTAGCTTTAAAAAAAACGAAAACAAGAATCAGTATGACTGCTGTTGCCAAAACATCAAAAGGCTGCAGTGGTCATCAGCTTGAAACTTAATGCTTCTTTTATGAGACCAGTCACTGAATATCATTAGAACGCAGGCACCTTTTTAAGAATTTTCAAATTCCTGTATCGATGTACTTTGTTTTAAATAACTGGTAAGTTGAGGGAGAATTACAGTTTTTTCTCCCAGTAGTTGGTATGGTTGTCTTTCCATTAGAAAATAATACAGAAAGCTGTTCTTTTTTGATGTGCTTATACTGGAAAAAGTTTCAGTGTGGACAGATACCTTAGTAGAAAAATGCCTTTACTGAGCTGTTTTCTGTTGTTCTGGGAGGTGCCCTAAGTTCTATAAGCCTTGCCTCTGCATTGGGGATTTGTCAGTAGTGTAACAATTAATCCTGTCATGTCCAAGTCAGATCCTGCACTGCAAAATGATGAAGTCTTTAAACAACTCCCTTACCTGGCCCAAATACATGCTGCTTTTTTATTCTTCAGTATTTTTTTTATGGCATCTTCATTGGAAAAAAAAAAAAGAAAAAAAGGAAAGTGGAATGTATGGCAAATTCCTTTAAGTGGTGGGAGCTTCAAAATTGGTATCCGGTCTGTGCGACTTATAGGGTTCTACAGCAGCGTTGTCTCATTTCCCCAAAATGGTTGTATTGCCTGTCAAAATTTAAAGTGTTAGGGACAGTAAAAGTCTAGCTGGAAGTATCAGATTAAGCAAAAGGATGGTTAAAGAGCTGTGATATAGGTAGTGGGTTGTTAGAGTCTAACAGCAGATGTAAGATGCTCCTAGCACTAAGTTCATAGTGTAGAGGCTCTGTAGATACCTGCCACATGAAGAGTTTCAGACCTCTGTATTTTGAGAAGTATATTGCTGCTACCCATGTGTGGCGTTTAAGTTAAATACTTGGTTTAATTTGCAGGGGAAGACAGACGAGTAGTTTCCAACCCCTTGTTAAGTAGTTTCTGCACTCCAAATAACCGTCTGTTTATTTATATTTTGAAAGTTGGAGAGTGTCTTCTGTGAACATCTTTCTTAAGCTTATTTTAGCACTTTAGTATTATAATTATATATGAATAGAATGGTTCGTTATGTGAATTGGCAAATGTACTTCAAGCCGTAGTTAAAGATGTTTGCTTAGTCTTGCCACATCTGATGGGCATGAAGCCCAGGCACCTTTCTTCATGTTATGATTCTCTGATCTTTCCAGATAGGTGTGTATTTGGCTGTGCTTTTTTGACTTGGTTCAGTAGGTTTTACTGTTTCCAAGAGATTTGTGAAAGTAATTATTTGATTTTGATTGCATTCTATAATTAATTGTAATTAGGTTGTTTGAAGTTTAGTAGTCACATCTGTTCTGCATTGAGTAAATCTTTATGGAGCCTCTGTCTGCCTTCCAGTGAAAGACATACAAGACAGTCTGAAGTCCATCTTCAGCCCGTCTAAGCTTTAAGTTAAGCTAGAATTCTTCAAGAATGCCTAACTAGCTTGGTTATTAATTTTAAAAAGTATTATTGAGGAACTAAAGGACACAATGGCACTGTATTTTGAAGAAAACCTGGGGTTTCTCTGCCTTTACCTGGTGATGACTGAAAACTTTAGCTCTAGTTACTCTAGCACTTCGTAGACCTGTTGCACCTTATCTTCTACACATCTCAAAAAAAACCCAGGGACAGATGACCTTTGGTGAACTCAGAGTACATTCACTTGTATGTTAGTCTGAAAAATATTTATTTTTCACTGACATTCTTAAAAATAATTTTACCCAAGGCTTAACTTCTAACTTTACATTTTCTTTAGGTGTTTTGACTACTTATCTTTTATCACTTACCTACAAAACTGCTTTCTTCCTAATACTAAAAGGGAAAAAGCAGAAGAATATTAGTATGTATATACAGTCATGATTTTTGTTTAAATGTCTCATGGTACTGCTCTACAAATCAGACACGTCATGAATTAATATTTTCCTGGTTTAGTATTAAATTTTGGAGAATATCTGATAAACCCCCTACTACTGATTGTAGAGTTTTGCTATGGGTAGTAATATTCTGAGTGAAGAATTAACAGATTTCTTTTCATTGTTATTATCCTTTCTGTAACCGTTTTACATCCAGCTCTCTTTCCAAATCACCCCCGCCCCCAAATGAATGAAAAATCTCTCTAGCAATACAGGTGGTTGGTACCTTGGGGCATCTTGTGTTAATTTTACAAGGGCCGCTACCAGTTACAAATACCAGCATTATCATACGAAGAGAAAATCTTTTCATTCTATAACCATTAGCTTTTTCTAACTTTTATTTTGCTGTAATTTCAAACTGTAGGCACAGAGAGCTGAAGATTTGTTTCAGATAAACTTCCTTTTGAATATAAATTTTAAGAGGCCAGTGTTGTGTTTGAGACTTGGACATCTATCTAACATGTAATTATTTGAAAAATAGGGAGTAAGTATTGTTCATGCAGCACTTTCCTAGAGTATTTGCAAATGAGTATATGTGTTGAGTATTTGCATTTGTTAAAAAGCAACTTTGGAGAAAATACTGATTGATTTTGGTCAAGAGAGTTTGCTTAACTGTTTATATCATCCTCACTTGCATCTTCTCTGTTTGGTTATTTTCATTATATGTGGGGGGTGAAATAATAATTGTTCCTGTGTTTTATATTTTTTCTTTGGTTTATTTGTCAAAAGTTTAATATTAATGGAGTGATACAAGGCTTCCATTGCATGCTTTTATGCAAAAAGTTTGAAGATGTGTTGTCTGTAAAATAAACTACTAATTCTTTCTGTAGATGGCAACAATTGATCTGATGATTTTCATAGTGATTTGGAGCTTTTTATCTGATTTCATTTTCAATAGGAAAATTATTCTGAAATGCACATAAAGCTTTATTCTCAGCCCTGATCTGGGATTGCTCTTCCAGTAATGATTATGAAAAATTTGATTCCCTTTAGCTTTGTAAAGTATCTTAATGGATTTGGAAGAAACTGCAGTGTCAAGCGGATGTATTTGGTTGTAATTTACTGCTCAGAAATAATTGTACTGGAAGGGATCTTACTGAAAGAAATTAGTAACATAGTGATTACTTCTGGTTTTACAGTATACATTCATATATATGTGATGTTTAACTTCCATAGATAAATACGTTTTATGCTTTGCTGTGCAAAATACAATATCAGTTTTTCCATGTTTTAGATTAAATAAGATTATGAATCAGGTGGCCATTCAGCGAAAGAAGCATTTTGTTGAACGAGTGCACAGTTACTGGTTGCTTAAAAGACTGTCTAGGAATGGTGTTCCGCTGTTGAGAAGGCTACAATCCAGTTTACAGTCACAAAGAAACACACAACAGGTATGTGATACGCTTTTTACTTACAAGAAGAAATCCGAAATTTTCTATTTTCTTGAGTAAAGAATAAAATAGGAAACCTAGCACAAAGTAAAAACTTTCTTTTACTCAGTACTGAATAAATTCTTTACTGTATTCTGAAGTGATATTACCTATATTGGCAGTTGGGAATTATCTAATACTTTTTAATATGTGAGATGTAAAAAAAAAATAAAATTTTGCAGCCTTTTCTTTTGTTTTTTAAATGTTTCACAAAAATACTATCATCACAAATATCATAATGCCATTATTCTTTGATTAGTGTTACAGTTTTTTGGAACTCTTTCTTCAGTGTTCTGTGAGTTAGGTAAAAAATAAAAATTTTTTGAATTAATCAAAAGATTCAAAGCAGATGTCTTATTTGACACTTGAAAAAAATGTGTATTCTAACAGGGTGACGGGTTAGACAACTAGTTTACAGTTTTCAAATTCAGATCCGTATTGCCCACCTTGTTCAGTAATAACAGAATGAAAGGCAAGTTGCTGATGAAGTTCAAAGACCTGTTTCAACTTCTGGTTTCGCTTTTGACAGTTAAGTGGGATTGTAGATAAGCATAAGTTTAGTTGTACACTCCTACGAGTAAGCTGCTGAAAAACATTAGAACAGTGACTCCACATGGTCTGTTTTGGTTTCAAGTAAATGGATAGCTTCAATAATAATTAAAACTTCTGAATTGTGTGGATCCATGTGTATAGACTTGAAATGTTGTGAAGCATCATGATGTGGAAATTCTTACTGCATTCCAGTTACCTTTTTTAATTGAATGGAATATGTAGTTGGTTATGTTCTTTCCATTCTCCAGATGTTTGACTTCCTGTAAAACAGCCTCTAAAACTTAGGAATTAATTTTACAATAATTTACTTGTATTAAATTGAATTTTTTAATAGTTTTAAGTGGAACTATTATTTTTGTTAGAATTGTATTTCTGTTTGCTGAATTAAGTCATTGATTGAAGTAGTCATAAAAATACTGTGGTCAACACTGCTTCCTAATTATTTGATCTATCATGTTTGTGTGTGTTTATTTTTTTAGCTTTTCCTGTGAAAAATAATTAATAATTTCCAGAATAATTGAGATTGGAAAGGACCTCTGGAGGTCATCTGGTACAACCCCACTGCTCAAGCAGGGCCACTTAGAACAGGCTGTCCAGCATCATGTCCAATTGGCTTTTGAATATCTCCAGGGTGGAAACTGCAGCCTCTCTGGGCAGCCTTTGCCAATGCTTGGTCACCCTTACAGTTTGAAAAAAACCAGGATTCTTCTGATATCCATTCTTACTTTGTGCCCATTGCCTCTTGTACTGTCACTGGGCACCACTGAAAGGAGCCTGGCTCCATCTTCTTGCCTCCTCCCTTCAGGTACTTATGTGCATTGGTGAGATTTCTGCCCCTGAGCCTTTTGTCCTCCAGGCTGAATAGTTCCAGCTCTCTCAGCCTTTCCTCATAGCTGAGATTCTCAAATTCCAGTTATGAGATTCCTTTTAGGCAGAGTCAGCTTTGAATATAAATTGACTACTTGTTTATCTTGTTTTCATTGTTTCTATATTGCTCCATTTTGAAGTTTGATTAATCTTTTACTTCTGCCTGAGAAGTTCTGAAGAGTGATACCTGGCAGTGTATCTAATTAGTGTTACCTAGTAATAGTTGAAATTTATTTATTCAGATAATAAACTTTTTTTAAAATGAGATTGAGTCATTATAAAATACTAAAGTCAAGCACAGAAGTGTGGTGCTATTGTGGCAGTAGAGAACTAGACCATTGTTAGTGTCTGAAAAATTACATATGCCAGTTTTCTTCTGAGATGGCATGATAAGACTGCAACGTTTCTATATATTTAAATAGTGACTATCACAATAAAACTGTTATTGTAATTGATGTTTGATTAAAATAAAATAGGCCTTTGATATCAGTGTTTTAAAATTCAATTGCCTGTTTACACTTTGGTACAAACAGTATTTCTTAATTTTCTTGTCTAATTTGAGAACAATTCTTAAATAAGGAAATAATAAAAATATGTTCTAAATAAATTGGAAGCTATTTATATTGGTCTGTTAAAAAGTTTGTTCTTCTGAGAAGTAAAATCTGGTTTCAAGGCCAGCTGAGTATTAAATGATTCTGTTGATGAGAAATGTGTAGTTAGTGCTTTTCAGTGAGTAGCAACTGTCCTGTGTATGACATTGTGTCTTCTCCATAGTACCTTCAATATCTATTTATTAAAGTAGTCATAACTGCAAGGCATTTAATGTGTTTTGTTACTCCCAAGTATAAACCCAGCTGTAATCAAGCCATTAATAAACAGCTATGGCATAACTGCAGTGAGAAAAATCTCACAAAATTTTTTAGATAGGCTATTTTGTTCATTTCAGTCCAGAAGGGAAAATTCTTTTTATTTTATGTGACGGGTCAGAATATCAAGAAACCTACATAGATTTTTTTCAGTTAATCAAGGAAATATAAACAGTGATGTAATGCAGATTCAGATTTTTTTTATTGTTATTTAAACAGAAAAGAACTGTTATAATGAGGAACCAAAACCCTGAAAATGGTTTCAGGATGCATAGTGGAATGTGGTTTTGATCCCTCTCTGTTTGGTTACTAGAACAAATTTGGCAAAGGAAGAGGTCTTCATGACTTAGATTTACTTCCTAATAAATGTGTTTCAGAGTTCAGTTATGGTATGATTTTGAAGGTTTAGGATTTCGAAACGAGGCAAAAAGACCTGGACTGCCTCACCATCTGCAGGAACAAGGAACTTTCTAAGAGAATGGTTTATACTCTCAGTTCTCTCTTCACCTAAAAATTAAGGAAAGTTATTGGAATACTCTAATAAATTTACGTCCTCATTATTTTAGGTTTTTTCCCTGAACTTAAAGAATGCTTGAATGAAAATAAGGTGTGAAATTTAAGTGTAGAAGCTTGTTGCTGCTGTAATGAAGTTAGTTTAAAGCCACTGTTGGAAGAAATACAGAAGAAGGTGCCGATGACTTAAGGTCACACCTGCACTGAAGATTTCATTAAGAGCACAAGTTGCAGCCACTGAATGGCTTTGTCTGATTGGCATTCAAGTCCAGCAGAGCGTGCTAATAAAACTTAATTGTATTGATCAAGATCCAGTTTCATCACTGTCGTTCTATTTTTGTTTGTATCATATTAAGTTACAGTCTGTGTAGGGAGTGAGGCTGTTCTCATACATTGACATCCAGCATAAGGAGTGTTATGGTGCTACACTGACAGTATTCCTGCTAATATGGAGAGACTGGTAGCATACTAATGGTAATACTAGTTCTCAGTTGCTGCATGTTCTTTGTGTAGACTTAAAAATGTTTTCCTCTTCCCTCAGTATTAATAAATGTATAAGTTTTAGCTTTTCCAGGTAATACTGTGTTCAGCAAGAACTAAGTACATTGGAAAATCATAGACTCACAGAATGGTTTGGAGTGGAAGGGGCCTTAAAGATCATCTAGTTCCCACCCTGCTGCCATGGGCAGGGATAGCTTCCACTAGACCAGGTTGCTCAATGCCCCACCCAGCCTGGCCTTGAACACTGTCAGAGATGGGGCATTCACAGCTTCTCTGGGCAACCTGTTCCAGTGCCTCACCACCTTCAGAGCCAAGAATTTCTTCCTAATATCTAATCTAAATTTCCTTTCTTTTGGTTCGAACTCATTGCTCCTTGTCCTATCAGTACAGTTCTTGATGAAGAGTCCCTCTCCAAACAAGAGTATCTTTATGAAATTTTCTTGTGTCATCAACCAAATGAAACTTGGTGGCTCTCAGGACAGTTATAGAAAGAAAGACTTGGAAGAAGAAGAACTTTCCTACCAGAAAGTTAATAAAAACTTCCTATATCAGAAAGCTAAATATTTTGAAAGGAACTCTTTCTGTCTTATGGTCTTATGTTTTTACTGGTTGGTTGTTGGAAACTACTCCATCACGCTCTCTTCAACTTGCCTGGATCTTTTAATCTAATTAAGGTATATGTTGTATGTCAGATAGTAAATAGGTTAGGGCAGAGGAGGGTTATCTTGGCTATTAAGCTGTAAACTGTCTGCCAACATTACTTTGCGCAGAAGTGTCAGAAAATTGGAGGCTTGTTATTAATCCTCAAGCCAGAGTGCCATTCAGAAAGGTAGTGTATGTGTACAAAAAAAAAAGGCAAACAGGGAGCTCTTGATATTTTCAGTCACGTCTGCAGACTGACAAGTATGTGCCTCTTCTGTGGAATGAAATTGGTGAAACAACTGATTCAGGTAAAAAGTTTTTATTTAACTTGAGTGCAGCTGCACCTTGAGGTTTAGCCAAATACTTAAGTCTCTAATAAACTACCTTAAGACCTTCTGTAATATTATTTTTTCTTGATGTATTCAAGTTTCCTGACCCACCCTAAAACTGTTACAGCTTTGTTGACTTAGCTTTCATCAGGCTCGGTTCCCCAGTTTCTTAAATTGTGCAGTTGCGTAGGGCAAAAGAGCAGACTCTGAATGTTTGCAAGCGAAGAGAGGACAAGCCTTCTACTTCTGGCAGTCACCATAATTTAATTTTGGTTCTGAAAAGCAGTAGAAATGAAAAAATAGTACAGCTATGTCAGTTAAGAGTTAGGTTGCTTTTCCACGCACGGGTTCTATACTCAGAGATGAAGGGGCGTAGGAGAGCAGCAATTAGTGGCAGTGTAGACTTCCTATTTCAGTGAGTCTCTTGAGAATTTTATGAAATTGAAAGTATTAATATTCTTTTCTGTCAGAGTTTACTTTGAACTATTCTGACCCCAGCATTTAAATTATCTTGTGTCTATGTCAAGATTTAACTCTTTAAAAGAAATTATAACTGTCAGTTGTAATAGTCATTGGGAAAAGGAGCTAGAAGTTTCTAGCTCCAGTTTTTAGGTTGTTCTTCTTTTTGTTGTTCTTTTTTTTTCTATTATTGAAAAGAGGAACAAACTGTTATTTCCAGACTGCTATATTCTAGTACAGAGATAGTTGATATTTTAAGTACTTTCAACTTCAGTGATGTCAGAGATTTGAATGAAACTAAGCTTTACCTCTGCAAAGTATATAAAGCAATAAAATACAATGCAGATGATAGAATTATAGCACTGGCAAATCTATTAGATAATGTTTTTAAATTTCCATGTTTTGTAATTCTGTTTTTAGAGCTAACTATCTGAAAAATTGAACAAGCTTCCTTTAGAGGACCTATGGTACTTCTAAATTATCCTTCTCTTAAGGAATTTATGGCTTTCAGTGTAATAATTTGTAATGTTGTTTGTTGTTCATCTGTTTAGTCATTTTATACCTATGTCTTCTATATTTTATAGCTTATGGAATTTACTGTTTTCATTTTAGCTTCTAGAACACCCTCCCTCCAAGATGACTCTCCAAGTGTATATTGCATTATGCTAATTACGGGCAAGCATGCAAAGTTTCGGATATCTCTCAGAGATGCTTTTATAAAATACTCATTTTTCAAATGTAATAATTTTCCAAAGCAGATGTTTCTTTTGTGTACTTGCTACTAATATCAGGACTTCTGTTTCTTTATGACCTCATTTCTGGTGAATTACCAATACCATTTGAATCCTATAAGTAGTATTCCAGTATCCTCCCTTTTCCTTACGAAAAATAGTAAAGGGAAACAATCACTGGGTTTTGTATGTACAAATCAATTTAAATACTGCATGTGTTCAAACGTTACTTACTCTGAAAAATGTGTAAATTAAATTCTTTCATCCATTTTCCAAAAGGGTATATTGCTGCATTATTCACTTGCAGTACCATTTGAAGTTACTATATTATCTAATAAACAGCTTTTCATTTCCTGTCCTCACAAGCCATAATTATTTTGTGTTGTTACAAGTGTGTCCTAGTTCTGCTGGGTGTGGGGGAGGTGTACTGTGTTGACCACATGAATAATTTGTTTCTACCAGGCTGGAGTTTCTGAAGAAACTGATGGTGTTCACTTAGTTTGGATTTTGATGCAAAAATGTTGTATTGTATTTTGCAGCTTGTTGTATTTCTAGGTTGCTGTTTGCTATGTTGCTTCTTCTGATGTCAGTAGCCTTTGCCACAGGATTGCTGTCCAGTTTAGATTTTGTTTTCAATTACGCCCTTGAGTAACTCTGGAAGATACCTTGACCACAAGTTTTCTGTTGTTGCAGCATGAAGCTTACAACCAAGTGCCGTAACCATAAGACAGTAGTTTCTCCTTTCACATGCATATGTTCTGTAATTGTATAGAGCTATCGTATAAAAAGACGTATGCATTTTTCATTTCATGAAAACATTTTGATTCTTTTCTTAGAGAGAAGATGATGAAGAAATGCAAGCCTTAAAAGAAAAATTGAAGTACTGGCAAAGGCTGCGCCACGATCTTGAAAGAGCACGTTTATTGATAGAACTTATACGTAAGCGTGAAAAATTAAAAAGAGAACAGGTAAATGGAGCACCTCTTAATTTGGTGAAACTTTCTTGAAGGAAAGATAACTTAAGTATTCTCACACACAGTTTTTTCAGTAGAAGGACTGCTGTATTTTAATCCTCACAGAGGGTCAAGTAACCTACGTGCATGCCGTGCATTCAAGCTATTGAAAATATATAAAATTTTCATAGAATCATAGAATGGCTTGGGTTGAAAGGAACATTAAGGATCATGTAGTCCAACCCCTCTTCAGTGAACAGGGACATCTTCAACTATATGAGATTGTTCAAAGCCCCATTCAACTTTATCTTTAATTTTTCCAGGAATAAGGCATCTACCACCTCTCTGGGCAACCTGTTCTTCCAATGCTTCACCCTCATTGTAAAAAATTTCTGCCTTATATGTAGTCTGAATCTACCCTCTTTCAGTTTAAAACTGTCCTGTCACTACAGGCCCTACTAATCAGTTTGTCCCCATCTTATCTTTATTATAAACCCTCTTTAAGTACTGAGAGGCTGCAATAAAGTCTCCCTTGGGCTTTCTCTTCACCAGGCTGAACAACCCCATTTCTCTCAGCCTTTCTTCAAAAGAGAGCTCCAGTCCTCTGATCATATTTGTGACCATCCTCTGGATTCACTCCAACAGCTTTATGCCCTCATGTTGGAGGCCGCAGAGCTGGATGCAGCAGTCCAGGTGGGGTCAAATGAGGGCAGAGTAGAGGGACAGAATCACCTTCCTTGACCTGCTGGCCGCACTTCTTTTGATACAGCCCTGGATACATTTGACTTTCTGGGCTGCAAGTGCATGCTGCTGGCTCATACTGAGATTTTCATCCACTGTTACTCTCAAGTTCTTGATAGGGCTGGATCTGTTCATCCACCAGCCAGTATTGATACCTGGGGCTGCCACAGCCCAGGTGCAGGAGGACCTGGAACTCAACCTTGTTGACCCCCATAAGATTCCCATGGGGTCCACTTCTTGAGCTTGTCCAGGTCTGTCTGGATGGCATCTTGTCCTTCAGGTGTGTCAACTGCACAATGCAGCTTCGTGTCATCTGCAGATTTGCTGAGGGTGCACTCAATCCTATGGTCTTATGTCGTTGACGAAGATACTAAACACTGCTGGTTGCAGTACAGACCCCTGAGGGACACCAGTCGTTACTGATCTCCATTCTGAGTCCGAACTGTTGATCACTGCTCTCTGGATGCAGCCATCCAGCCAGTTCCTTACCTATGGAACAGTCCACCCACTGAATCCATCTCTCTTGAGTTTAGAGAGAAGGATGTTGTTGGAGACCATGTCAGAGGCCTTAGAGAAGTCCAGATAGATGACATCCATAGCTCCTCCATTGTCTGCTGATAGAGTTACTCCATCGTAAAAGGCCACTAGGTTGGTTAGGCAGGACTTGCCCTTGTTAAAGTTTTGCTCGCTGTCCCAAATCATCTCCTTGTCCCCTACATGGAAGCTTTGCATAGCTTCTAGGAGGGTCTGTTCCATGATCTTTGCAGGCACAGATGTGAGGTTGACAGGTTGGTAGTTCCCATGGTCGTCCTTTTGGCCTTTTAAAAACTGGGTGCAGTGTTTCTCTTTTTCCAGTCAACCTGGGTCTTCACTTCATTGCCATGACTTTGCAAATACCATGCAGAGTGGCTTGGCTACTAGACAGCATCTCTGCTGTTTCCAGGGTACCTGTCCATGCTTTCACTGCCTGTGCACTTCTTGCCTGCTAGTTTGATCAGTCAAGTTTCAACTTACCCTGCCAGTCTCCTGCCTTACTTTCCTGATTTCTTAAACCTAGGTATCAAGAGCTTTTATGTTTTATGGGAAGTGTCATTAAAGATCTGCCAGCTCTGTTTTGCTCCTTTCTCTCTGAGGGCAGTTTCCCATGGAGCCCTAATGCCTTGTACAGCTGGAAGTTTGCTTTCCTAAAATTCAGGATGCTGACTTTACTCTTCACCTGACCCATATCCCTGAGGAGTATGAACTCCATCCGTGTGTGATAACTGCAGCTCTGGCTGCCTCTAGTCCTGATGTCTAAGATTAGCTCACTTGCATTGGTGACCGCCAGACCCTCTATCACATTCTCTCTGGTAAGGCTGTCTATTACTTGCCATGCAAAGTTATCCATAATGCACTCCCAAGAGTCTCCTACAGCTTGTCATGCTGCTTTTCCAGATGTCAGTGTGGTTGAAATCCCCAGCAGGGCAAGAGCCTGCGAAAGCAATGCCTGCTGTAGCTGGAGCAAGAAGGTTTTGTCAATAGGCTCCCCTGGATCTGAAATAAATGCCAACCATAGGGTTCCCTCACTCACCTCAGTGTTTTAAGCTTTCAGCCTGCTCGTAGCTTTTCTTGAGACAACTCTTCACAATATATTCATTTCTCAATGTAGAGGGCAACCCGCTACTCCTTCCTCCCCTTTTGGCCCTTGTGACTGGCTTGTAGCCTTCCACAGTCACACACCAGTCATGGGATTCATCCTACCAAATTTCAGTAATGGAAATTAGGGCATAGCTCTCTAGCAGCACTGTGATCTCCAGCTCCTTCTGTTTGTTGCACATGCTGTGTGCATTGGTATAGAGAAATTATTTAAGAAGACATTCTGTTAGACTTGAAAAAACGATTGGTTTCTGAAGAACTGTACAAGATTTGATCTATTTAGGTTTTCCTAATACATGTCCATGTACTTAGTAGCACTTATATCCTTCTCTCACAAAAAAACCCACAAAAAAACAAAACCAAAAACAAAACCCCAAAAAACAAACAAACAAACAAAAAAAGCTGTATCTGAAGTCCTACGGCATTCTACAGTTAACATTGCCAGGAGAAGAGATTTGAGGAAATGGTAATGCAGAAAAATAAATTTTTATATGAAAACTGTGAAAGCAACATGTTTGCACTTAGGAGTTTTTAATAGTTCTTATTTATAGAAATACAATTTCATTTTGACTTTTACAAACTGTGAACATTCATTGCAAGCTAATACAATTTGTCATTCTGGAGTGTTTTCTGGAATTGTATGCATCATTCATGTGCATTCATGTATCACTTGCTATATGCATGTATTATTATTTACGTGCATGTATTTTACATATGTGTGTTTGCTTATACTTTATTTACATGTTTATATTATATGTATACACACACAGCTTTAATTTTTCATTAAGAATTTACTTTTGCCGTAGCAAGACTATTTCATTGCTGATAACTCTTTAAACAGCCTGGAAATTAAGCTATAGAGGAATTGAAATAGTGTCTAAAATAATGAAAATTCTGAAGGATGCTAAACTATTTGAAGATGTTGATTCTGTTTTTTGAAATTCTTTCCTGGGAATATATATAGAACATTGTCTTTCCAATTACTCTTTGTTTTGGTCTTATGTAGCCTGTAAATCAGATTCTCTTTTTAAACTTCAAACATAGCAGTACAACTGAATTTAATTTGAAACATATTACCTTTAAATTCTTACTATTTTCACATTGTTGGTGAATTGTGAAGCTGTTATTATGTAACATCTTTTCAAAGAAAAATACATTTAAACATGTAACAAAATTCTTACATACAAAATACAAATTTGAGTTCTGGGAAGCTGGTGTTGTAGGATTGAGAATGATTTTTTTCTTATAAAATCATTGGCTGAAAACCTATGTCAGACAAATGCCAAACTGATGATACTGAAAGTAGTACTGAACTCATTTACTTAAATGTATTTATATTTTATTTCTTATCTAAAATACTGTACTATTGCTGCAGAACAACTTTAATACAGTATGTTAATGAAAAATGCTCAGTTGGGTAACTGTTACTTCTTTAGGTCAAGATTGAGCAGGTTACTATGGAACTTCAGCTTATTCCATTCACTGTCCTTCTGCGATCGGTTCTGGATCAGCTGCAGGAAAAGGATTCTGCTCGAATATTTGCTCAGCCGGTGAACCTTAAAGAGGTATGTTTGTAGCTGTGTTTCCTGGTGTTTACATACGGCTTGGTGGCACTTAAGTACAAGGAACAAGTCATTACATGCAGAGTTAGAAGCAGTGTTACCTTTTAATCTTTATTCTGATAATTAACATTATGAGTTACGGTTTACTGCTATGAAAGCCTTTTCATGTTTACATACCAAAATAATTTCTGGGAAATACTTCTATGGAATGTTGGGTACATGTTGATATTTTTCAATAAGATGATTTTGGTAAAGCAAATTTGAAGGATATCAAAAATTGAAATGCTAATACTGTGTTCTTACTTGAAGGTGAAACTAGACAGACTATCCGTGCGTGTGTGTGTGTGTGTGTGTGTGCATATACTGCATACACATCTGTTTATTATACATAGAATCATTACGGTTGAAAAAGTAATAGTTCCAAGATCATAAAGTTCCAAGATCATAAAGTCCAGTCTTTGACCTAATACCACCATGCCAACTAAACCATATCACAAAGTGCCACATCTGTTTGTTTTGAACACTTCCATGGATGGTGACTCCACTACTTCCTTGGGGAGCCTGTTCAATTCTTAACCACCCTTTCAGTATAGAAATTCTTCCTAATAGCCAACCTGAACTGCCCCCGGCACAACTTGAGGCCATATCCCCTTGTCCTGTCACTAGTTGTCTGGAAGTAGGAGTAAATAAAACCACAGAATTAAAAAAAAAAAAAGTAGTTTCAGGATCTCTCAGTAGAGCTCAAACTTGTTACCCAAGATGCAGAATATTGTAATATGTAAACTTACGTTGACAGGCAAATGTTTGCAATATCGAGACGTGCAATTCTAAGTTACATTTTGAATTTCTTCTATTGAGGTGTTACAAAATAAGTTTAAAAAGTGTTATCGGTTAGTAACTAATGCTACTTTGGCTGTAGTAAGACAATTTTACCCATTCATGTTTTAAATATTTATTCAAAGGTTCCAGACTATTTGGATCATATTAAACATCCTATGGATTTCTCCACCATGCGAAAACGGTTAGAAGCACAAGGCTATAAAAACCTCACTGAGTTTGAAGAAGACTTCAATCTTATCATAGATAACTGTATGAAATACAATGCAAAAGATACAATATTTTATAGAGCTGCAGTGCGGTTAAGAGATCAAGGAGGTGTAGTTCTCAGGCAAGCCAGGCGAGATGCTGAAGGAATTGGTTATAACAATGAAACTGGAATGCACTTATCTGAACGGCCCAAACTTGAGTCACCCCAGCCTTTCTCCTGGGAAGATGGTAAGACGTTTTTTGATTATTTTTGAAAGTTGCATTTTTCATTGCACACAGAGTGTATGTTCCATACAGATGTTTAGGATTGTTGCTGTTCAGTTTGCTAACTAGATTCCCCGCCCCCCATTAAAAACATTGCTTGAAAGTTTCTGGTGTTTCTGTTCTACCAGATCTATTGTTAGACATCAGTGCTATCTGGATTCTGATTTTGGCAGAGTCAGAGCCTAATGTAACAACTTAACATGGAAAAGGTTTTTAGGTTGAGTGCTTTCTTTCATGTGATTGTATATGCTTGTAAGCCGTGGAAAATGACTACCAGTGTTCATAAAGCTCAGCACATTCTTAAATAACCTACTTAATTAAAAAATTGAGCACATTTGTAATACTAGGAATTAAAATTTATTCTTTTGACATACACATGAGTTTTCTAAGGTTTGGTAGTAGAGGAGAGTAATTAACACATTTCTTTTATAACTGTAATTTTGTCCTTTTCTTTAACAATAAGGAATTAATCTATTAAGAGTGGGAAGGATTAATTAGATTTTCTGTCTGACCTTTTACTTCTTTGCTCTACTACTTAGTTTTGCTGAGCAAAATGCTGATTAAGAAAAATAGTAAATATATAGTAGGAATTAATTTCAACATTTCTGACTGTGATCTAAATAGGTTTTTGACAGTATTTTTTTATTTTTGCATGCAATTTTTTTTTTCTCTTATTGATATTATTATGCTGAGAAATACACTGGGAAATGCTAACATGTTTTCAATTGTATGTGTTTTGACTTCAGTGGATAGGTTACTGAATCCTGCAAACAGAGCACATATGTCCTTGGAAGAACAGCTGAGAGAGCTGCTAGAAAAACTTGATCTCACCTGTGCAATGAAATCCAGTGGGTCAAGGAGCAAAAGAGCAAAGCTGTTAAAGAAAGAAATCAGCATTATTCGCAACAAACTAAGTCAGCAACACAACCAGGCTCCTCAAATAGAATCAGGTATTGGAAGTTTCGAAGAAGAAAGTGCAGCATTAGAACAAGATGGAGAAGAAGAAGGTAAGATTGTAAACCAGGTTTAAATGAGTACTGTTCTGAACCGTTTCAGTCAGGTGCTGTAATGTGAATAATAATGTGAATTAAAGAGTTTGATAAATTAATATTCATTAAGTTTAAAATACTGATTTTAAAATTAAAATATTAGTTTTAAAACATGCAAATAGCTACTTAATCACAAGAAATATTTTAGGAGTAGAATGATCTTAAAAAAACCTCCCTCCATTATTTTTCATGGTAGAAAGGCTTTAAAAACTTAAGTGTTACGAAATAAAAGTACAAACAATCTCATACGAAAAGCAATTGGAAATGGCTGAGTGGAAAATACTCTTGTACTTTTGGAAATACACTTAAACTACGAAATATGTTTTAGGGATCATGTGAGCCTAGGTCAATGGTAATGAAGACTCTGGCTGTTGTACTATGTTTTTAGCCTTTTTTATTCTCTACTCTAGACTCTGGGGAGGAGAGTGGGTAGGTTTGGGGGTTGTTTATTTTATTTATTTTAAATAAAGCTAACTATTGATAAGACTTAACAAATTTCATGTTGTAGGATCAAGTCAGCTGTATCTACCCACCTCTTCCCCTTTTGCTTCTCTTCCTCCTCAAAACATTTGTCTCAGAACTGCGCCTACTCTTGGCTAATTGCCATTGATTTCAATGAGAGCAGTGTGCTAGAAGGACTAACTTCATATTTCAATTGAATATCATATTTGCAATTTTAGCTTTTAAATGAGTTTCTGAGGTTTTTATTGCTCATTTTTAAATGATGCAAAGAAAATCAGTCACTCAAATAAGAATTCTGTTGACTTTGTTTCATGATTAGCTCTAAGAAACTAAACTTTTTCTTTAGGAGAGTTAGCGATGTGTTTCATTTTTGAATAAGTGCATTGAATAGGAGGAGGAAAGAGCTCAAGGGAAAGCGGAAGCACAGTAATAAATAGTCTATATCTGTTGCGGCTTGATGCTTTCAAAATTTTTGAAAGGTGAATCCAATAAAATGAGTGTCCTTAACTGCCATTCAAACAGCAATTTAGTGTTTAATTGCGAACATAGAACTTGCTGGAAATTTGAGCATTGGTAGAAAAAGCATACATGAATCAGCATATTATCTTGTTCTGAGGCTTTTAAGTGTTCTCAAAATGTTTAATGGATTGGGTTTTTTTAATTTGGGTGTTTTTTTAATTTTCAAGTGATGGTGGTATTAAATATAGTTCTTTAGGAATGTGGGTTTTGGCAGCTAATGAATCTACAATTTTTTTTATTTGTAGATTAACATTTTTATGCCACAGCCTTTGACTTCAGCTATTTTTTGTGAGAAAAGTAGTCCAAAGTGAGCAGTAGCTGTTTTCTTATATTTACAGTATATTACAGCTTTTTAGATGAAACATAAGGAAAGGTGTGATCCAGGGTTGATTGGTATTGTTGTTATGGTTCTGATCTAGTGAAGAGTAGTAATAATTAGTTCAAATTGCAGTTCTCAAGTGGAAGGTATGTAAAGGAGTAAAGAAAACAAATTGCCCTAAAAAAGATAAGAAAAGTATTAGAATCCTGTGCCCAGGATATCTACAGGAGCTGGCTTGGTAGAGCTGTGAATTACCCCCTTGCAATTTGGTTTCCGGTCTTTGATCATGTGAAAAATACATTACCAGAATAACCCCATGAAATTTAGGTTTTATTTCTAAATAATTCTCAAGTGGTTTTATGTTCTTAAATCTTTTTGTGACTATTTTCTAATTACTTGTAAGAAAATCAGAATTTGTTTACAAAGAAAGTCACCTTGGAGATTCTAAACTACAGGATTTTTTAATTGCTGGTAGTTTAAATGTGCTTATCTGACTGTACATTTTGTTCTACTTTTTTCCTGAAATATTAGTTACCAATTCTAATACCTGTGTACCTTCAAATGATGTGAGCGCAGTCCCACTGTATTGTAAAAATAGGTATTTTTAATATGAGCTATGCTATTGTTTGATTAAACCTTAAACAACAGGGTATAGATTTTTCTGCACTTAGAAGTCATTGATTTCCAAGTGAGCATTGCTGAGCCAAAACCAAACAACACAGACTGCAAATAGAGAACTTAAACGCTTGGGGGTTTTACACCTTTATTCAGGTGGCATAGAAAATTTAACTAAGTTTAAGTATTTTATGTGATAGCATAAATAGTACATTGGTGTTATACAGTTACTGTAGAGTATTGTCTTTCTCATATTTTGGAAGCTAGAAAGGTTTTAACATCTTTTTGAGTTGCTAATTACAGGTTAGGACATCCTTCTGTTTGTATCAGGGAATGCTGCAATAGTAGAATGTTTATTTTCTTCCCATTACTTGTGATGAAAAACTGAAACTACTTTTATACACTCACTGTCATATCTCTGTTGTCTTTTCCCAGCATGGATTTAGGGGAATTGAGTGGGACATGATCATAATAAAAAAAGTTAAAATCCAAGGGGGAAGGGGCCTGGAGAAAAATGGTAGAGGGTGGTTTTTCTGATTTCTCCTAACAAGTCTGCATTGTGAAGTGTGTTATTTGACAACTAGTGGCTGATCAAGCTGCAAGATTTTGGGGGTGTTGGGTTTTTCTCCCCCATTTTTTATTACTTTTTCCTTTTGGTAGATAAAACTTCTGGTCACAACTGTAAAACAGCTTTACAAATCATGCCCTTACGTAGATTTTGTAACACATTTTAGTTCACTCAAGTAGAATAGGTTACAAACATATATTTTTTTACTGGTTATGTGATAAAATTTTTCATAGGCAGATAAGGTGAATATTGATAAGGTGAAATAGATAAAAATGTATATTATCAAAAATTTTACTTGAATGGCAGTATAATTGCATTTAACAAATAATGATCCATCACCCCAACTTTCTAATGAAAGAATAGATTTTGTAGTTTTTAGTTAATGAAACTAACATAACTGCATGAGAAGAAAAACGTACTTATCCAGATATAAATTGTTAACACCAACTATAAACATCTTCTTTTCTACCCCTGTTACATTCCCAGTATAAAAGTAGGAACTACTAACTAGGACAGATTGTTGCTAGACAAGTTTTGTTTTTAAAATGTTATGCTTTGTTTCCAGACAACAATTTATTTGGTGGGCTGCACATTTATAGTGAGTTTTATAATAGACTTTATAACTACAGATTTTCAAAAATCACACTCTATTTATAATTTTTTCAGGAGATAAATCTCCCCCTAAACTTGAACCATCAGATGCATTACCTCTTCCTTCAAACTTGGAGACTAATTCAGAACCACCAACCCTCAAACCAGTAGAACTCAATCCAGAGCAGAGTAAGCTTTACAAAAGAGTAAAATTTGATAATGAATTATATAGCACTTCCATTCAGAAAGAAATAAATGGACACACTCCAGAACACTTACTTGACAGTAATCTCAATGAGTCGACTGTTTCTGCTGTAGCTGAGTCATCAACTGATGTAAACAGACGTACATCCATTCTCTTCTGCAAATCGAAAAGTATAAGCCCCCAAAAGTCTGCAAAGAACACTGAAACCCAGCCAACTTCTCCACAGCTAGGGACCAAAACCTTTTTGTCTGTAGTCCTTCCAAGGTTGGAGACACTTCTGCACCCAAGGAAAAGATCAAGGAGTGCATGTGGAGATTCTGAGGTTGATGATGAGTCCCCTGTAAAGCGCTTGGATACAGGTAAATGTTTACAAAACTTATTTGAATGGATGCATCTGGAAAGTTAATATACCTGTAAATTTTTACGTACATGTGGTTGTTAATCTTCAGATTTTAGCACTTGAAACAGGCTGTCCTCACAGTTGAGTAGTTATAGTTCAGAAAATCATTACGTATTTTTCTGTTGACCCTTGACAGTTAGACCTACTGAGCCAAGTTTGGGTTCTTTGGTTTCATGATGCAGTTTTTAAGATTACACGTATGGGTGGGTGAATTATTTTTTTTAATTTTCTTTAGTTGAAACCTGTAGAAAAGATGAATTGGCTGCTTTTTTGCAAATTCCCTGTTAAATTACATGGAAATGTGACATATGGTACCAAAACAAAAAGGCTTGTAAGCAGGAGCATGAAAAATACTTGTGCCATGTATGATTTCATTTACTCCAAGCATATTTTAACATTATGAAACTGATGACTGTGTATGAGGCACTTTATATATCTATGTATTTTATGGAAATGTTAAAATCCCAAAGTAAAATGACACTTCATGTGTTTTTTTTCTTTAGTCTGTTCACTTTAAGTAACGTTGAAGGATCTAAGTGGAAGATTGTGCTCTTAAAGAGACTTCTCTAAAGGATATTTTAAAGAAAACGTTATCTTGATACATTAGTGCAGAACAGCTCAGGACATTACTCATATGTTTTCTTAGCACACCGTAGTTCTACTAATTTGAGAAGTTTGTATAAAAACTTTGAGGAAGAAAAGGAGCATAAGGAAATTACTTATGGATATTTCCTTAATGTCATCCATGGCTATTGCTATGACTTTTATATTACCCTTGAAATAAATACTCTTTCGTTGTCGGGTTGGGAACTCTTAGCAGGTATGAAGGCAGCATGTGGAGGGGGTTGTGTCTTTGAATGAAAGAGATAGGAGTTTAATATTTACATTGTGTGAAGATGTGCTCCAGAAGGTGGAGAGGGAAGGGGGGATATTTGGGGGAAGAGGGGAGCATTGTTGCTTTTTATGTTGCTTCTTTTTTGTTTGTTTGGTGAGAATTTTTTTATTTTGAATTGTGGGATTTTTTGGGGTATGGGGTGGTGGTTTTTTTAGTTAGTTGGTTAGCTGGGGTTTTTTGAGTGATCGGATGAGGACACTAATGATTCTAATGCTGGAATCACAGCATGAGAAGATGTTATTTAAGATTTAGTGAGGGGAAGTCTCTTTCATTTGTATTTTTGGAGTTCTGCTTGGTTTGCTTCTTTGGAAAGCTCCAACTTCCATTCCTTTTCCTGACACTTTGGAAAGAGCATGCATATTGGGTCTGGTACTTTCATTCTGAAGTAAGAATCAAGTGAAGGTAGTGTGATAATAGAAATGAGTTAATCTTTATTAATAATGTAAAAAGCTTTGGTTTCCAAATATCCTAATTTGCCAGTTTATAATCTAGATAATTTCGTTACGTACCTATATATAGATTGCATTTTATCACACACAGTGAATCATTTCGTGCTAGATCACACCAGGAATTAGTACTAATTCCTTGAAATTTTTATGTTAAACATTGTGAATTTTTTCTTTGGAGGAAAGAAAAGCTAACTTTGTAAGAAAGCTAGCTTAATTCTTAAAGGGAAAAAAAAGGTGTCAACAAAGCCAAAACCCACCAGATTTCTGAATACATTTAAATTCAGCCATTTTGCTTCTTTTTCTCTGTGGAGTTAGGTGTATGTGGAGCAAATATGCTTTTGATTAGCTTCAAAACAAACAACCCAGTTACAGGAATAAAATCCGGAAGTTCAAAGGTTTTTCTGTTGTTATTTTAAAATGAAATTATGTAGTCTCTTCCTGAAGCTAGTAAAGATATAAACAGAATTAAAGCTATGTAGAACTAATACTTAGGGGGCATTTATCGTTAGAATTTGTACTTGTTCAAGAAGAGTGAATTGAAACAGTTTAGCCATTTAATATTCACCTGAAAATGTTTTAGTTATTCTTTAATTGTTTCTTGATTTTTAGGCATATATGGTTCATACAGATGTGGCACTTTATCAGATCTTACTCCTTTGATTAGGTTTCCTGTTTGCAACCAAACATTTTGCTTTCACAAAGGAAATTTTATTCCTCATGTTATTTTCAAATTTGTGTCTCCATACTAATTTAAGCAATTTGCAGTTGGCAGCTATCTTGAGCTACAGTTCAGCAGGAAACCAGCACAAATGTCAGATACTTACCAAGGTTTAAAAACAATTAAGATTGTTTGTGTATGCAACTGATGTTGATTCATGCAGGTGTCTGTGTTATGATAAAAATGCATTAGGTGATGTATACAGGAATACATTCTTTGTTTGGTTATTTTTTACAAAATTTAATTGCATGCTGTAGGTAAAAATGTTTTTATTCAGTAGAATCCAAAGCCATCCAATCACAGGAAAAGGCATGCCACAGGCTTCTTGTGTGCGTTGACATGAGTTAGCAGCTTTGTGGGAAATCCCTGCAGTTGAAAATGAATTACTGTTGCAGTTTTTTAATGCTGTGAATGTTAAATATCCTTGATTTTACTGGATGTAGAAAAAGTCATTATTAAGAACTTTGCTTAATATGCAAAGCATTGAAATTTTTAAGTGGTCAAGAGCAGCAGTGTCAATTCTTTTCCTTCTTAGCTGCTCGTAGCCAGTCTGAGGGTTTTTGACATTATTTAAGGATGTCTTGTTGTTTCTGTCCCATACTGTACAGTCTCTTCAGTGTTTCCTCCTTTCTTGTCACTCCTGTACTCTTACATGATGAAGTTCAAAGGAAGACTCTCAAGTTTATTTAGTTGAGTAAAACCACACCTACTTGGTTGTTTCGTTATTATTATAGAGTGATTTTATTGTGCTCTTTTGACTTACATTTGTGGTTGGTGTTTTTCCCAGTTATTTTCAAGAAGGGCACACGCAGGACCCACTGACACACTCCTTCGTAAGTGTGGTGTCCCATATGCTGTTGGTTTTCATATACAAGATTATTGAAATGCCAGCTCTTTTTTCAGAAGTAGGGGACTATTGAACAACGTGACTTAACCTTCAAAGAGGACTGAAAGCTGTTCATTTCAATACTCTGACCTTTTATATGTGAATCTTTAAAATATATGAAGCAGTAGTGTAGTGTAATCTTAAATTTAAATTTTCTAGTGCTTTGCTAGGGTGTTAACAAAGAGCACATCTGTCTTCGTAGTTGCTATGTGGAAACTGACAGCTACATAGTGGAGATGTGTTTAAAAATTTCCTATACATACTTGATGTATTTTGGGTTTGCTTCACATAGTATCTAGCAACAATTTCAAAAAGAAGACTGTTGGTTTACTTACGAAATTTTGGTGACATCAGAGATTGATGTGTGATTCTTGAAGGTTGGGCATGTCAGGTCTTAACTGTGACAAGTTCAATGACCTTTTCAAAATACCCATTGTATACTTGCTCTTCTGTTACAAAGATTAATCCTTTTTGTCAGGAAAATAATTGGTGCAATTATTACATCAGAGAAAAATGAAACCAATTAATGGATAGAAGGTAGATTTTACTGACCATTAAAAAATCTGCCTCTATCAGCTGTGTAAGATAGCAGATGGAACAAATTATTGTTTTAGGAAACCTTTTTTAACATTATAAAATGCTAGATTATGATCAGATGAAATTTGCATGTGTACTTGGTGTTATCAATCATCTCTAAGCTTTCATAAATTTAGGTTAATAATTCACAGTTACTGTTACGGTACTGTCTATTTTAATCAGAAAATAAGTATTTAAAATACACTGTCCTAAAACAACCACTGTAACTTACCACAGAATCAGGATTTCAGATAGTGATTATTATAGTGCAGTGTGTTGTGTTTCTATTATTTCTTGGCCAAATAGCAGTAATAGAAAATTTCAGTGAAGTATGTAATTTACTTCATATTCTTGCTTCCAGCTACACAGATTTTCTCAAGGTACTGAAACAGATGTAAACAAATATTTAGAATATGGATCACTGAAACAGAATACTTCACACAGTAAAAAGCACAGTGGGGGAATTTATCATTTCCTAATACACACTTCACGTACAGTTATCAGTATACAACAAAGATTCCTTATTAAATGTATTAGTAAATGTTGGGCTGACATGTTTTCTGCTTGACTAGTACAAAATGATGGCACTTATGAACTGCCTGCAAGTAACCTGAATATGAATTCCATTTGCATTTGATAGAATTTAATATTGTAGTGATGACCACTATTACTTAATTTGATATGACAAGGGTAGAGATTATGTCTGGAGTGAAATGGAACAGAGTTTATTTTATTTTTTAATTCTTGAGTACTTAATTTCTAATAAATCTTTGCCTCTCTGGAACACCGGCCAATTTGGCTAAAAGTCAGGCTTCACATGCGCAGCATTCAGTTACCATTCACTAAATGGAGGAAGTGAAAGTAAACTGTGCATATCTAAGAAACTTACATCCTCGAAGTAAATAAAAAAACTAAAATAAAGGTTCCTCAGCAAAAATCCCAAACAAATTGGTATAGTTACTCTTCTGGTTAGCATGATAGAAATGATAGTATGTGTGTATATCTATCTATATATATATAATCTCTCTTCATGAGTCAAGTGCAGCAATTTCAGTAGATCCATTGACAGATCTACAGTCCTGATTTGTTGTCTTTAAATGCATATTGATTGTTTCATGTGAAGTCTGATTTGAAATTTAGTTATTTGAGCACTTAGTGATGTCTAAGAACTTTAGCTTCCTGACTTCAGGAGGTTTGAAAACATAAAATATTTTAAGGTGCATTTACAAACAAATGAAGTATTGGAGATTGGGAAGGCCTAAAAGGAATTATTCCTTGGATTGTTAAATTTGTAAGTGTCAAGATATTGGAGACTACAGGAGTCTGACTGCTCAGTTGTCAGGATAAGTTTGGTTGATTGGTTTTCTAATGAGTTGATAGGCCACTGGGAAACGTAGGACCATTTGCTAAGAATATAAAGTAAATTAAGGAGAGAAATTAGGAGGGAAAAAAAAAAGAACCCTGCTGCATTTCTTCGTTTGTTTTTGGCCCACTCAAACATTGGACAGGAGTTCTGGCAGCCCTAGGAAAATTTCTGCCAATTTAATTTCTGGGAACATTTTGAGAGATAGGGGGAGGGTTTTTGTAATACATGTAGAATAAAATAAGTGCATAAGGCAGAAAGACAGGGTAGGAAACTATTTGTGCCAATCAACACTCTCAATGACTTTTAAGAAAATAAATGTTCCTTTTGGTTTTATTTCATATAAATAAACATAGTATTAACTTCCTGACTGTGAAAAATCCTTTTATTATTTCTTGATTTATATTATTAAGATAGAGGGAATTTTGAGCAATATAGTTGAGAATGGTGGGGATTGATGAACACTTGGATAAATGGCAAGTTTGTGCTTTTTTCAAGGCTTGTGAAATGTGTGCATGTGTAAGGTACATTATACACTAGTATTCTGGAAATTTTTCTTGGGTCTGAAACAATTTCTTTGAAAGTGATGGCTTTTGGGTTATTTTTAAGATATTAATTACTAACACTTACCTTAAAGTTCTTGGACATCACTAACCCAGTTAACTTAATTACTAATACAACAATTGCTGTCTTTTCTAAGATAATTATAACCAAATATTCTGTAATAATAAATACTTCTAGAAGCCCTTCTGTTTTTCTTGATGCTGTAGGAATTGTGGAGCCTTTTACTGTATTTGGGAATTGCCTTTTTTTTTTTAAATACTTAGCTCGTTTCTTGGCCCGGGTTTGGCTTTCTAAAAAATTAAATGTCATAGTCCCCGATGTGCTTCATCTGTGACATTTAAGACTATTTTTTTCTGTGTGGTGCAGATGGTAAACAGAACTGTGGGATTTATTGACGATATTAAAAAAGTTACTGAATTTGGAGATTCACATTATGCTTTTTATAAGTGTCTTCTTTATTTAAGAAGGCACTTGCCATGTGTTGGGGCTGAGTATAGATGACCTACCTTCAAAGTCACAGGCTTAGATAGCATGAAGTCCCCTCGTATGAGACATACAAGGTACCAAAGCGGATCAAGTCAGCTGACCTGTTTAGAACATCGTAGAATAGTTTGGGTTGGAAGGGGCCTTCAAAGGTTATCTATTCCAAGCCACACATAATGACCTACAGGTCTGATTTAAGAGGTGGACAATAGAAAAGGTTAATGCAGTGGCTCCAACAGTAGCGTCAGGCACTGAACCTGGCAGGCAAAAGTACCAGTCACTTAAGGCCCATTCTGCTGTGAGTGGAGAGAGTGGTACAGGTTACACAGTATGGTTGACTGCAAATTAATGTCTCTCAGAGGAGATTAGTGTGTGGATTTGTGGTTTGTGGGGTTTTTCCTTTTCCCCTTTTTCCACTCAATGAGAAGAGATTCAGATTATGTATTTGCATGCACAAAGGATGTCCTCCATGAAGAGTAATTATGGTAGCATGTACTCATTCACTGTGTCATAGACGCAGTCCAGTATTTTGGGATAGTTTTAATTGAATAGCTCTCTTCTGTGTTTCTCATTGTAGTACCCAGATGTAGTTTCTTAGGCGTGCACAGAGGAAGTGTGCACATTAAGAAGATATCCCATACAAAGAAACATGTAGTACTCAAGAATGGGTAAAATTGAAGCAAAGTTGCCTTTTTTTGTTGCTACCAAAACAGTAGTCGTTGGTCGTGCTGTCACTTTGACAGGCCGTGCTATCCTAATGTGTTAATGCTCCCACTTTGATTTTTTCTCTTCTCCTTCCTTTTATTTTTTTTTTCTTCCTTGACTTTTCCTTTTTCCCTTACCTCCAAAGCTATAATAATGCTCAGGAATTACTTCCTAACAGCATGTCATTGGAAAAAAATGGAGACAAAAGCAGATGCTGAGAACTAATCTTCATCTGATAAGCATGGCTAACTCCTCAGTTCTCTAAAAAAATTCTGTGTTGAAGATCAAAGTACTTTAGGTCTGAGGGGAAAAAAGCAACTATAGATTCATCTGATTAGACAAAAGATATAAACATACAAGTCAGCCTTATTTTAACACTCTTGTTCAGTGTTGCCTAAAAATAGCAAAGCTGGGTTGGTATTTAATAGCTCTTGATTATCTTCTCTTGACGATGCTTCAAGCACTGTCAGGTTGACTGCATGAGCAGTGAAGCATCTCATTTGGTCTTTGCAGCTCCTGTTGATGAAGCCAGGAAGACAATCTTAGGATAGGAAGCACTGTTAATTTTTGCTAGGCTGGAATAACTTTTTAGTATGACATTCCAGTCTCAAAGGTTTCAGGTCATGCACTTCCCAAGTGCGCTGCAAGCTATCATAGAAGGAGGCTGTGAAGCACTGGATCTTTTATGCTGAATCACATGAAGTTTTAATCTCCCTGCATGAAGTACCTCTCAAGGTAAAAAAGGCCTGGAAAATTAGGACTGGGAATGCAGCTGTGTAACTTACTGAAGTAATTCAAAGATTTGCAGTTTACTGTGGTGTCCTGTGTGTCATCTCAGGAGTGGCAGATCTCTGCCTTGATCTTTCTTTCAACTAGCAGCTTTTCGTTTTCTGTTCGCTGTCCTAGAAAGAGGGACAAATTAAGAACCAGTTTTTCTAAATAGCTGTAGAAGGCAAATAAATGCTAAATTACTTATTTTTAATAGAACAGGATTGCTGGACCTGCTTACATATGAGGGCTCTGGAGTTCTCTGTCCATCTGTTTCCTTTTCTTTGGATACCACACCCAAAAGTTGTGTTCTTACAATTACAGGGAAACCGTTACTTTCAATGAAGAAAAAAATGTGTTGATAAAAGCTCTGTATAAAATCCTGTAGATAGTAATTTACAGAAGTTAGTTCCGTTTAGGAACAGCTCAATTTAGGAATGGAATAGCCTCTCTTTGTAGGTATAGGTACTGCTGAGCTGCTCTGAAAGACTGCTAGGCCACTAGGATTTTCATGCAGTATGTTGATAAATAATTACCATGCTTTTTCATTATATAAGTTGAGAATTAAAATCATGTTTATTGATTTAAGTCTTTAAGAAATCTCTAAAGTTTTTTTTCATTTATATCAGGATTTTTTAGGTGAGAAAGTAAAAATCTTCAAATGGAAAACGTGTAAAAAATTTGTTTCTTTTTAGAGGATCTTTACTGTTTGGGCATAAATCAGTAAGAAATGTTTGGAAAAAAGACTCTGATCTTAAATCCTCTTAAGTAGTTTTTGCCAAGGTAATTAGAAGTAAATGGTCCTAAATATTACTGACTTTCTGTAGTAATTTCTTGAATCCTGAATGACATAACGTTGGTCCGTATGTAATTCAGGCATTTAAAGCTTGTATTTTACAATCATCTGTGTGTGTTTTACGTGTCATGAATTATATAAACCAAAGCTGATTCAAGAATTCAGTTTGTAAAGTTAGTTTTGAATTTTTCAGATTTTGTGTATGCACTTTTTAATAGCATTTTCTACTCTATTGCTTCATCAGTCTGTACCACTGGAACAGCTGATACTGTCTTAGAAGAAGTCATAAAATTTTTTTTTGAGAAATATTTCTGCTTGTATGCTTTTTTTTCATTTCTGAGTTATCTGGAGTGTTTTCAAACTCCTCCACTAAGGTTGCCTCCCACTTGCATATTTTAAAATGCCTTGAATCATTCTACAGTACAGAGATCCTGTTGTAATGCAGAGCAACACATGATCCTTATCTTATGGAAGCTGTAGTTATTAAATGTTGGTTAGTTTTCCTTTCTGTTGTGCAAATCAGATTTTGCTGTTGTGGCAGAGTCTCATCTGATTAGCCAGAGACACTTCTTAATTCTCAGATTTGAAGAAAATTAGTAGTTACAAGATGAATTCTTTGGCATTCTTTTGGAACCCATCAAATAGGCCATTCATTGACCCACCAAACTTTATTTGTTCTGTGTCACTTAAACCTTTAAAGGTTAAAATTTTCTGGTTAGGATCTTGAAAAGTGCCACTGTTTGGTGTGTAGGTGCCACATCATGTAGATGCCGTATCATGGGCTCATATTGAGCTGTCTTTGCTGTCTTTAGCCATGACCAAGTTTTAAGCAAGGTTTAAAAGCTTTAGTTCCAAGGGGACTCTTCACACCAGGCTTTGTAGTCTTTGAGTAACTGGCTTCCATTTCATCTGCATACTGAAGACTGTTTTAAGCACTAGAAACTTTGATGTGCTGTGATATTCGTCTGTGTATTCTGAAAAGAAGAATTGTGTTTAATACTCCTACTGCACTCCAGAATTTACTATTTGAAGTAACATTTAAAGGTTTACTCTTAAGATCACCCTTAAGAAAACTTAGTAGATACCTTCCTGTTTCTGCAGTCTGCCCATTTTCAAGGTTTGCATTTTTAAGAATACAGTAACTTTTGATGATTTATTACCTTAAAGTATTCCTTTATCCTGTGTGTGCATACCTGTATATATAAATCCCCCTAAATCAGTGAAATCCCCTTTCTTACTCTTACTGGAGGTATTTTTAAATACATTTCTAAACTGTGTTCTTGATGCATATCATGCACGTGGAGGTTGTATTCTGTGCTTTCAATGACTTTCAGTATTTTCTTCTTCAAGAAAGAGGCCTGAATCAAAGTGAAACTTATTTAGATTGTCCATTTAGAAACCTTAGCTATTAGTGATAGAATATGTGGGACACTTTTGTCATTCTCACTGTCTCTGGACACTGCTGTAAGGATGGCTTATTTATTTGAAAGCTCTTTTTCCTTTCGGAAAGACTTAATGGCTTTTTCACTGTCTTCCAGGTTCTCATATTAACTAATATCATGCTGGGTATTTATCTCTTTGGATCCTAATTATTTTCTATTATCCTCAACATGGAATGGAATTCAATTAAATGATCATTTTGGAACGCAGAAAGACAATTACATTTGAAGTAATTAATTTGGATCATGTTGGAGACACCAGCCATCCTTAAAACAAAAAACAAATAGAAATGAACACTCTTGGAGGAAGTCTTTGACATATATGAAACTATGCTCTTCATTCAATATATTGCCCCATTTCCGTAAGTTACAAAGTTGTACGTGTTGTAGTATATGTGACACAGATTGGTCGCAGAGTTTTACCAGTCCCAGCATTCTTATTCCCAGAACATGTTCTGTGAGAGCAGATTAGTTAAGAATGCTACATCTTCATCCTTTTCCCTTCCCCAAGAAAAGTTTCATCTTCCTTGGAGAAGTGAAACCTACCAAGAAAAAAATGGGTTTTTTTAATAAAATACACATTTTCCTCTACTGTGTATATATTTTAGTGAAGAGTAATGTCACTGGTTCTGGGTAAGTGCACAAGTCACAACTGAAAATGAGACCAAATGATATTATGTAACTGCTGGTGCACTGTGTGCAGTCATTTTTTGAATGCTCCCAGGTTTTTTAGTGGTTGAATCTCAGCCCTTCAGGTCTAGTTTTAGTAGAGCACTTCATCTTACATTTGGATGTGCTTGTTTTTGCATCAAGCTATGCATAGTACAGTTTTAATTGCTTTAGAGTAATTTTGTATGAGTTCTGCTTCTTTCTTTTTGTTTCAGCAGAACTGTAAGATGTGATTACAGTCTGAAAAGCACAATTCCGTATTCTGGGGCAGCATTTTTTACATTCATGGACATGCTATGCTGCTCTTCGGACTATACTGAGCTTTATTCCTCCACTATTTTTGTCAAACTTCTGCTCTCTTTTGGGAATTACCTTTTTTTGATTGCATTAATTTGCTATGGGCAACAAGATTCTAACTTGCTTGTTTTAGGTAGTCAATGAAAATTTTAATTGCAGCTTAGGAACAAATTGGCACTGTTGAGAAAAAGTTAAAACTTTGCCTCATAAATACAGTTTTCAGTGCAGTGAGAGACCTGTGGAAAAGTATCAGGCCAGTCATCTTTACCTTACTTTTTTTTCTTCTTAGTTAGCATTTCTTTATTTTCAGAATGATTGTGTTGTATGCTATGATTGGCAAGGCAGTAAACTTTCCATGTAATTTGAAGTTGAGCTGAAGATTAGAAATGGCAATAACCCAGCATTTAAGATTGATAGCAGACTTTGTTGTTTGAGAATTCCCTTTTTAATTCTGCCTCTTGGGAGTGGACTGGTTTTTTTGAAAAAGCTTAAGAACAGAGGGGAAAAGAAATGAACCACTAATGAAAAGCTTTTAGTTTTTTGGGGGGAAGGGGAGGGTTGTCATTCAGTGGTGTTGCTGAGGCGATATGTGTAAGACCAGTACCTGACATAAAGTTTCACTCCATGACTATAGAGAAAGCTTATTTGATCTAACAAAATCTTGAGCTTTTGAAAGTTGCAAGCAGGATGAGTTACGTCTCTCATGGATTTTCTTTCTTTGACCTTCTTAGTTATATCTACTGACGCAATGAAATGCACGTTCCTTAAAGCAAATAGAGATCTTTAATTTCACATACTCTAGCAGCTACAGGACATTGGGTGTTTCATGATTCATGGTAGAAAATAGTTTTGTAATGATAGAACAGAAACCAAATTCTGTAGTATATCCAATTTTTTTTTTGCACATCAGTGCTACTACCATAAAGCACTTACATTTTATTGCCTGGGTTTTTTCTGGCAAGTTACAAGGTCACTTGCGAACTGCTTCATGTATGACTAGATGAGTGTGTTTTGTTTAAAATAAGCATTGAGGTTTTCCTTTCTTAAAATAATGCCTATTCCCTATAACTTCTGAAAAGTGAACTGTATAAACTTGAGTGTCCTAGATTGTGTAAGCTCCTGTCATTTGGGGCTTGATGGTCAGGAAAACTACTCCTGCTGATAGCTTGCATGTTCTTTGTTTTTCATACTTCCAACAAGTAAGAGAGAAATATGTCTAAAGGAAGCTCTAAATTCTTTTGCACCTTAGTATTCCTAGTTCATTAAAAATGTTTTGGTGTTTTTTCCCCCACTTATTGTAGTTTAACCCCAGCTGACAACCAAGTACCACCCAGCCACCCTCTCACTTCCCTGTTCCTCCCTCCCCCCAGCGGGATGAGGATGAGAATCAGAAAAAGGCAAAACCTGTGGGTTGAGATAAGAACAGTTTAATAATTGAAACAAAGTAAAATATAATAGTCATAATAGGAAAAAGAGGAATAAAACCCAAGAGAAACAAGTGATGCACAATACTGTTGCTTAGCACCCATTGACCAGTGCCCAGCCCTGTCCCCCAGCAGTGATCAGCTCCTCCCAGCCAACTGCCATCAGTTTATTTATGGGACGTGGCACTCTATGGTACAGAATATCCTTTTGGCCGGTTTGGATCAGTTGTCCTGGTCATGCTTCTTCCCAGCTTCTTGTTCAGCTGCTCACTGGCAGAGCATGAGACACTGAAAAGTCCTTGACTTACTGTCAGCGCAGTCATCAACTCAAACATTAGTGTGTTATCAACATTATTCTTATACTAAATCAAAATACAGCACTGTACCAGCTACTCAGAACAAAATTTGCTCTATCCCAGCAGAAACCAGGACATCACCATTAGTAACCAATTCTGCAAATTGATAAAACATTTTTTACTGTAATCTTAAGTGAATTAAATGAGTCATTAAACTCTCAGGTTATATTTAAACTAGAATAAAGCTGGACTGCCACTGCAGAGAGCTGTCTCCATTGCTATAGTTGCATGTTTCTGTTGTATCCCTTGTTTCTTAGCATCAGCAGTCAGGCGATCACATGGTTGCTTTGTCCAGTGCATTGCTGATAACTAGCTCCTTACCATGACCACGTATTTCTTGGTACTGACATGGTGACAATGAGAAGACACCGTTGAGAGTGCCAAAATGTCCACTTTGGTGACAGCACAGTCATAACCTGATTGAAGTAATGAAAATACGAAGCCCTTTTGTCCTGGGTGTGCATATACATACAAAACCAGTGTATGCAGGGATAAGTTCCCAAGTCACATTCGGTTTGTATATGGTTAAATGTTTTACACATGCTCTTATAATACAGGTACTTCTTTCCACTTTCGCAGTCCACTGGGAACCTGAACTGTACTCTTGTTCTGGCAGCAATCATTACTCTATCTGTCTTTCTGTTTAAAATTCAGTCTGTGATCTGACTTGTTTCTGCTGATAGCTGATTCACCTTAGCTAGATGCCTGGGCGATAACTTGAGTAATGTGTCTCCGGCTTGTGGCAAGATGAAAACAAAACAGTTTATACACCTCACTTGAAAGATAAGTCTGACAGGATATAAAAAACAGTTTTTGCAGAGACCTAAGAGATGTCCTTTGCAGAATGGTTTTTTCTGTACTGTGATAACTTAAATTCCCTTATATGCTTTCTCATAAAGCATACTCTGTTTCACCACAGTCTAGGACCCAACTCCTCCTTAATCTACAGGTATTTTTATCAACTTGCTGAGAGTGAGAACAGGATTAATCAATAGCACTGATCAGTAGTTTGGTGCTTGACACTCAGGACAATGGTACCTTTATCATTTTTCTTCTGTAGGAAATGAAAGACAGATATAGGAGTTACAAAGCAAACACTCTTGAATGAGTATTTACAGTGTCAACTAAATGACAATGAAAGAGAATGCTTATATGTAAATCTTTCAGAACATTGAGTAAATTCTCCTTTTTCTCTTAAAAATCTAAAATTATGTTGATAATCCAGATGGAAGGTCTCCTGGGGTGGGGGGAAAAATCCCGTAAGTCACTGTATGGAAACGGTTGAAAAATTACTGGATTGTACAAAGTAACTTGCTAAGCTTAAGTTCCTTAGTTGTCAGCCTTCTTTGCAGAGGTCTTCACAGCAAACAGGCTGGAAGAATTAAACTTAATAAAGGGAGTTCTGCCATAATTGTTTTATACTACAGTGCTCTGTGGAGGTGCATGTGAAGTTACATAACCTAGTTTGACTGTGTCGGAATGTACAATGGTCGTGATGGCCTTCAAGTCTCTGGTAGTGGTAGGATGGCTGGGATGGGTAGCTCCTTCTTGTGTTGTAAGTGGCATGCTCAGAATAGAATTTGTGTTAAAATTTTGTTCTCTTTCTAGCCTACAGTTTGCAGTAGCTGACTGCAGGCTGGTACCATTGCCTTTAATGAGTACATTTCTGATGATATTCTAGAGTCTCTGTTGCGTTCTTTCCTTGTTAGTCCTAATGTCCACACCCCCGTGCACACTCCCACACACCCTGGAAAGTCTTCAGAATACTGTCTTAAAAGTCTTCATTTGTCTCTTTAGTCAAGTATAGAAATGGCTTAATAAGGGCAATACTGTTTGTATAGCAAACCCAGAGCAGGATTGGCAACAGCCAATCAAATAAGTAGCTTGTAATATAAAAGCCTTTTTAATGTTTTCATTACAATTATGGAATTAAAATGTAATATCCTTCAATGTATATAAACTTGTGTTAGGGGAAGGCTAATTAAAAACATTAACATGTATATTATTATTGGTGACAGAAAACAGTCAGCATCATGTCAGTCAGTCTAAATGTACTAAAGTGGAGAGACTACCAGGAAGAACTATGTAGTGTCACAAAGAAATCCATACCAGTCTTACTTCCAGTGTTTGAAAAGGATTTCAATGATTATAGCATTGCATTCAGATGAGTCTTTTGTTGCCTTGGTAATCTGCCTGATTTGTAACATTTTATTTTCTTGAGGTTTTTTTCTACTCAGCTTCTGCAGGCTGATTATTTTAATAGCTGGAAACATTACATGCAAAAACTGATTTGATACTCCATTTGGCATTTCCCATATTACAACCTCTGCTTTCATTTTTTTGTACCTTACTTAAATGTTCATCCTGTCTTTAAAATCTGGACAACAGGAACTTCCTATTTATAATACTTTTTTGAAATTAAATATTTTGTTAATATTCATGTTCTTTTTCATACACCAAAATACTTGAAGAACAAAACAATAATGATACATTGTGTGAATACAAAAAGTTGTTAATGAAAATGGTGTGGTTTCCAGTTTGATGCAGTTTATTTTTTGTGTTATGCTGCAGGTCTATCAAATGGTTTTGGAGATGAAAGTAAAGAGAGAGCATTAGATGATACTCCGGGAAGAAAAGTTGAACCTCGTCGTCGTTGTGCATCAGAATCTAGTATTTCATCTAGTAACAGTCTCTTGTGTAACTCAAGGTAAAACTGTATATCTGAAATACAAATTTGAGACTGAATATATCAATTTTCTATGCTGCTTGTGACCCACATTGGAGGATTGCATAAATTTTGGAAAAAAGAATGTATTTCAATTTTCTCAAGTTATGTCAAATCCAAGATACGTTTCAGGATTGCTGGGATTCTTCTGTTGAATTCAGGTTATTGCATATCCAGACAGTTACATTTTTAAACTGACTATCCTTCTCTTGCTTTATAACAATACAGATATGTTTGCGCATGTAGTATCTTGGTTTAATTACCTTCCTAATCTGGAACACTAAAAATATGTGTGTTTATTTTTGTGAGGGCAAGAGAGAAGCAACTTAAAAAGCAGCGTCTTGTACACAGAAAAGGTAGTAGTAGTTCAATAGCTTTGGAACTGTAGGTTGTCAGTCTGTGGATTGCTGGCTAGGTACTACAGTGATGATAGTAACTGTGTACCAACTACTGACTTTGTCTCCATGGAGTCTGTTGTTAAAGGCAGGACTGTCAGAATGGACACCTCTGCCACCATTGATAAGTATGTGTCCATCACCAATGGTGTATCTTCTGAAAGAACACTAATCTCTGGGTAAAAGGTAGCTGTCTCCAGTCCTGGGCTATGAGGATGGGACATACAGGAGAGTCTAGGGTGAATGTTACCAAAAAGAGAGGACTTTATTCATATGTTCAGGTTAAGGGAATGGTGTTAATGCAGTCGTGTCAAACAGGCTTTCAGAAACAGAGAGAATTTAACATTGCATGTATTTTAAATGTGATATTCTAGATCAAATCGTCAGTATAATTGTTGTTCAGATTATATGATTTCTTGAAGAAAAGTCAAGTGTGCAGAGAACAAATTTCCCATTTTGAGTATAGACATTTCACAATTGAAAGACTGAAATTTGTAGTGAAAAATTAAAGAGAGAATAGTTGTGTTTTCTATGTAGTGGAACTGTCTTCTGCTGATAACCAGGTAATTCTGTGCATGAAAATCAGCAAGGGTTTGGCTTTTATGTTGTTGTTTGTATTTGTCACACAAAATATTTTTAGAGCTTGCTGTACTGATTTTACTCTGTACTGATGAAATTTAAATTCTTGTTAAAAATTTTGATTTATAGTGAACAATGTTAATTATCAAGTAATAGTTTTAATATTAATACTTTTGTAGTTTCAGTCTCCCAAAGTGTGGTAAAGGTAAACCTGCCCTGATACGGAGACACACACTGGAAGACCGAAGTGAATTGATATCATGCATTGAAAATGGAAACTATGCCAAAGCAGCAAGAATTGCAGCTGGTAACTATAAATAATTGTATTCTTAATAGTATCGTATAACTATAATTTTTTCCATTTATTTGACAGATTGTAACATTCTTATTTTCACTGCTTAAATACATTAAGCGTTCTGAAAGTGTTGTTGAGATCCTTCCAGAAACTACTGGATTCTGCTTTTGATGCTTTAAAGACTTCTAGAAGAATAGTATCTGACTCTTGATTTTAATTAATTGTCTCTCCTAGCTTGAGGAAATAAAGAGGTTTTGAAAGAAAAAAAGAAGATGAGTTTTCTTTTACAGATCTCGCAAAAGAAAATTAGTAGTCATATGTGCTAGATTAGTAACCCCTTACTACCATGTGGAATAAATTCTGACGAGGAAGAATTCCTAGACTCTTACTTATATATACACCTGAGAAGTCTCTGAGTCTGTCTGCATGCATCCTGTCAGCTTGTGTATGATTTTCTATTCAGCATTAAAGTAACATTTTCTTTGCAGCTGAGAATAGTGTAGGTTTCTTGCTTGTTAGCTGCCCTGAACAAGAGGACTTGTACTGTTTTTATGTACCAGATACAGTTCTACGTACATATTTTTAGAAACAGTCTGTAAAGGAAGGATGCATTAATTGAAACTCTCATGGCTCTTTCTAACTGGCATGTGAATACTTTACAAACTGTTATTAACAGAGCAGAGAAGTAGAACTTACTGTGCAGAATGATTGAACTAATTTTTATGTGATCACTTAAAACACGTTTTTCTAGCTATTTCTACTTTTAAAAGGTCTTAAGCCACTTCTTTCGTCTAGTACATTTTTGTAATGTTGAGATAGAACCTTTCATTATACATAAGCAATGCCCATTTGAAATGGGGGTGGACTGAGGATAATTGAGAAGTAAGTTGTATTTTGGCAATTAGTGAGCTACTTCTATCAAGTATTGCCTTACTGCTAAGAGAAAGTGCAGCTGCAGCCCCTGAACTGTATCTTGGTACTGCATTTCCCCATACGAGAAGTGCTGCCTCACCTTTACAGCATGTGAACTTGGATAACTTTTCCCCCTTCGATCACCACCCCCAGTTCCATCTTGAGGGTACAACTCACTGTCTTCTGACCAGTCTCTGGACTGTATCTAGGGGACCAGTTGTGGTTTTGGTCAACTGAAAGGCTTAAACCTGTCTCAGGCTTCAGTCCATTGGTCAGCAATGGAGAAGAAAATGGAGGATTCTGGTAGAAGTGCACAGTAACATAAACTCAATTGTTTGTTTTGAGAAGAAATAAAACACTAGTGCTGCTGTCTGGAAACCTGTTGATGTTTTTGAACTTGAGTGCAGGAAAGGGCAGGGCAGAGATACCAAAAGAACTTGTTAAAAATAAATAGAAATCAAAATGCAGGTTAGAACTTAGGCATAAGAATAGAAAGGTGTACCAAACTAATGTTGTTACCAGGTGCTATATGGGTATCCAGGTGTCCAACACCTGGAAACATATATGATGCAACTTGTATCTTCACAATCATCACCTATTTGACAGGATTGACATCACAGTTGTAAAAGAAACTCTTATTTGAAGTTCCATAATTTTATGTTTTCTTTGGAGCTTTTTCAAAGGGCAAGAATTATTGGAATTTGGCAAACACTTCCTAACAACTAAGATGTTCTAAGATACACTACTTCTAGAAGTGTCTAAACCCGTGTTCTTTATCTGTAGGCTTGGAATAAAGTAGTAGTATCATGCAAAGAGCTGTTATGAACACTGCCTGTTTTTTATTGGTATGAGTGTGAAAGTTGCTATTAGTATTTGGATTCTAATGATCATGAGCTGTTGATTAGGAAACCAAGAACTGCAGAAGATTTTTCTGAGGTTTCATTCTGGAACATTTTAATTTTATATTTCTTTGTTCTTAGAAGTTGGGCATAGCAGTATGTGGATTTCAACTGATGCTGCAACATCTGTTCTTGAGCCTCTAAAAGTAGTATGGGCCAAATGCAGTGGATATCCCTCTTACCCAGCTCTGGTAAGTGCCCAGCTTCCCAGAAGTAGAGTAGTGATACTGTTTCTGTTCTGAAAACACCATGTGCAAAATTAAGGTAGTTGGTAATTTCCCATTCAGGTTGAATAAATGTAGCTTATTCTTCCTTCTTTACCATGCATTGAGTTTGTAAAGTTACTGCAGTATCAGATTTTAAGTCAATAATCTCTGCTACCCAGCCTGTCCTTTGAGATGTGCAATACTCCTGTGTCGTGGTTTAACCTCAGACAGCAGCTAAGCCTCCTGCAGCTGCTTTCTCACTCCCCGTGGGTGGGGGGAGAGTCAGAAGAATGAAAGTGAGGAAACTCGTGGGTTGAGATAAAGACAGTTTAATAGGGAAAGTAAAAGCTGTGCACACAAGCAAAGCAAATTCATTCACCACTTCCCATGGGCAGCAGATATTCGGTCATCCCCAGGAACACAGGGCTCCATCACATGTGGCTTGGGAAGACAAACACCATCACGCTGAATGTCCCCGCCTTCTTCCTTCTTCCCCCAGCTCTATATAATGAACATGATGCTGTATGGTATGGAATATCCCTAGAGTCATCTGGGGTCAGCTGTCTCAGCTGTGTCCCCTCCCAACTCCTTGTGCACCCCCAGTCTCCTCACTGGTGGGGCAGTATGAGAGGAGGAAGAGGCTTTGACTCTGTGGAAGCACTGCTCAGCATTAACAAAAACATCTCTATATTTAGTCAGTGCAGTTTTCAGCTCAAATCCAAAACATAGCCCCATACCACCTACTGCAAAGAAAATTGCCTCTATCCTTGCTAAAACCAGCATACCTGTCTCAGTAGTCTTTGTTTCTGCATTATATATTATTTCTGCTGCAAAGTGAGTATAAAAATACTCCTGATTCTACAGCTCATTAAAGAAACAAAAAACTCAATAGCGGGAATGAACTGACTGATTGCAGGCAATTGTGAATGATGTACTGGAAACTTAAAGCTGTTGTTAATAGAGGAGATATATATGCTTCTGTTAATATGGGAGAAAGAGACACAGTTCTGCTTATATCAAAGCTTGCAGAGAAAATGTTGATAGGGTGTTTGACTTTAGGCCTTTGGGGTTATATGAACAGTTCATACACTGGCTTGATTTATATATAAGTCTGGACAATCATGACTTTTAATATGTGTGTTCTAAGGACAACATGAAATGCAATCATACAGAGTCAGGTTAAAACCTCTGGAGGTGACATTCAGAGCGTTTGAGTTTAAGTGCTCTCAGTGCTCAGATGCTGAAAATGTGACTATTTGATTGTCTCTGGAAAGGTGTTAGTGCTAGATTTAAGCTGATGAAGACCAAAAGGTTCTTTTTCTGCCTTCTCCTTTATGTCAGCATTGGTGTTTCTGAGAGTGTGGTAAGTTGACTGAGGAGTTAAACCTCCGTCAAGAGAAGAAAATTCTTCTGATTTCTGCAAGCTCCCCACAGTATTAGCTTTCTGTTCATTTAGTTCCCAAAGTCAGTTTGCTGTGAATTAAGATTGGTGCCAGTATAGATGCTAGAAAAACAAGAGTTTGTAGAGTAGGAGATGGGTGGAACAGGCATGGAGTAAAAACCCTTCTTTGGGTGGAAGCTAAGCACTTCATAATGCTGTGATCTGCCTACAAAGGAGTTTTTCCATCAGGATGGTTAGTTTAATGTTAGCATATTACCTCTCTCCCTCAAGTTTTGTTTAGTAAGACTTTGTGACTGTTAACTGCATGTTTTGCTGACGACTGAGTCATTAAATTGGATATGCAAGATATTTGAAAGTGATACCTTTTTTTTTCTCTTTTAAAATTTTTGCTCCAGAGTTTGAGTATGGAGCATGTATTTTACAGAAATACTTACACTTTAACATAGGTTGTTTCTTTAAGGTGTATGAATTTCAAACCCCAAAATTTGAGGCCAGTTACAGCTTTTAGAAATCCTGATTTGACTTTTTCATTCTAAAACCTGCTTGTCAGTCTCAAAGTTGTACTAAGTGAAATTCAGACAGGACTTTTAAGAAGCACTGATATGGGTGAAAAATGCTTTTTTCAGTGTTTTCAGTCAAGTCTGCCACTAGGTCTCCACTACGCCTATTCAGCTTATGTCAAAAAGTTTTGTGTAACACAAACTCAGTTTATATCCAGTAGCTCTTTAGTTTATTATTCTTTTCTTGTTAACTTAATTTGTAATGCCTTCTTAAAATAAATTACATCATTTTAAATATGAGGAACTGTCCTTTCTTCTCTCTTACAGATTATTGACCCTAAGATGCCTCGTGTTGCTGGCCATCACAATGGTGTTACTATACCAGTGCCACCTCTAGATGTACTGAAAATTGGAGAACAAATGCAGACCAAATCAGATGAGAAACTATTCTTAGTACTGTTTTTTGACAATAAAAGAAGTTGGTATGTTATTGACATGTATTGTTTGATGCAGTGACTTAAAATTTTAAAAACATGTACCTTTAGTCCAGAAGAAAATTGAAACATTATTTTTCCATGGATATCATTCCTATGGAAGTATAAATTGTAAGGTTAAAATTTCATATTTGAGTCTGGTTTTGGACCAAGGTATATATCATCACTGAAAGGTACCTTTTTATGGTCAGTTTGGAAGAAAATAGTAGAAGTCATTAAATTGTCTTTTTTATTTAAAGCTGCTTTCATTTGTTGACCTGATAAAATTGCTTCATGGCTTCATAGGTTTTTTAAAAGTAATAGTCTAACATTTATCCCTATCATCCTTCATCATTGCTTTCCCAATTACACTTCTCCCCCCAGTCTACTCAAGTGCATTTTCTTTGAATTTTTAACCTGTCTTTAGTTAAATGCTTTATTAACATTTTCATTTGAAGTTCTTAGCCTTTTCTAAATTTTTTCATGAAACCTTCCCTTTTTCCATTTATTTTGGTATCAGCAATATGTGTAGAGCCTGAAGGGGAATAATTCACACAGCAAAACATTCTCTTTCCCTCCCAAGTGGTCTTTGGTTTTAGGGCTGGTAGGGTTTTGCAGACGGGTATGGGGAGGCACACTAGGTTTTTTGGTGTTCTTTTCTTTGTTAGGGTTGTTTTCGGGTTTGGTGGATTTTTCCTAGACATTGAAGCTTCTCATCTACCTTTCATGAAACTGTGTATTTCTTTTCTGTGTTCTCTGTAGACACTCTCTTCTTCAACTTTCCATACAGGTCCAGCTAACTGTAAATCTGTCCATATCTCAGTTTTTCTCTGGAATTTGCTTACTTTTAGGTATCAGCTTCCTCTTTAGATGATTATATGTGGTGTCTGGTCATGCTGCCGTTCTCCTGACTCTCTCTCTGCCAGTACACTATCACTTAAATAACTTCCTGTCTAAATCTTACAATTGATGTTTGCTCTTCTGCCCCTTGGATATTTTGGCATAATTTCTGTGTTCTTCAATTATTTTCTTAATTAATTGGTACTTCTTCATAATTGTCTTTGTTCAGTTGCACAGGATTCTGTAAGATCCTGCATTCTTCTGCCTCTGTTGGCAGAGAACATGTGCATTTAAACATACTCAGCATTCTGTTTCTCATTTTTTTCTCTTACTGGTCCTAAGCTTTGTAAATATTGTGCAAAGTTGTCTCTAATGGGTACTCTGCATCGATGGACAGGAAAAGACCCAACACTTTTTCCAGCCCCTTTCCTCCCCGCTACCCTGACCCCACCAACTTGTTTTGGTAATGATTCTTTTATTGTGACTATTTTGGCACTCAGAATTCTCCCTCTGTTGTGTCTCTTTCAGTCTTGAACCCCTGTCTGTGATTTTCATTCGTTTGCAGGGTGTGTGTCCCCTTCAGTCTCTGATACCAGTGTCTTATCACCTATGGATTTTCGTATTTGTTTCTTCGTCTTCACTGTTTATATCTGGAGGACTTGGAAAGCTTTCTTATAAAAATACCTTCTTAAAACTTCCTCTGATCTGTATTAAAACTGATAATGGTTAGACTGCTGCTTTTCCTGCTGTTATCATACTGTCTGTGTCCTTGTACTGACTCGCCACATTTTATTTCAGTGTGTATGCTCAATGCAATAGGGCTGTAGTTTAGACTGCTTTGAGAGAATGAATATATTTCAGTATTTCAATTTTACTTATTTAAAAGAAAGTTTTTGCAGATTTGCATTTGATTTCCTGTTGGTTCAGCTCCAAATGGTCTCCCAAACTAATGTTCTTAAACAGACGGAGGGTCTCTGCCTTTTGTAAGATTGGGATTGCAGGCTACAGTAACATACCTTGATAGATATTTATTAATTTACCTAATTTTTGTTTTCCTTAATGTTTGTGACTTAAGAAAACAAGATTACAATCAACATTTATGAAAATTATGTAAATTTAATTTATGCTTTTAAAGTAAATATTTAGAATGCTTTAATTAGAAGGGGATGTAGAGATTTTTCCGTTATCACTCCTCTATGCCCACAATTTGAAGATATTTATGGAGCTTAAAACAGAAAAGTATCCTAAATATGGAGCTAGTGAGATTTCATACTGCAGGGTGAAAGCATGCTAAGCAAAACTTCCTTGCCGCTGTGTAGCTTTCCCCATAAAGACCAAATCGAGATACCTGAAGTGTAAGGCAAAAATCCATCATCTGAAAACTACTTGTAATATTGGAAGGGAAAGAATGAAGAGAAACAATACTATGTCAGGTGAATCTTGAGCTGTGTCCATTGTTAGTTGCTGCTGCCTATTTAATTGCATGAGTATTTCAGGCTAATTTTTTTCTGTTGATACTTAATCACTAAATAGCACTGAATTGGGATGTATCCTCTGTTTTATGGAAGAGATTTTCTTAATATTTCATGTTCTTTAAATATTTAAGGCATTACCTTCAAAGGTGCTTTATTGTTTTGTTTAAGATAGTAAAGCTGATCTGTGATACGAAAAACACGGCATAGTAGCCGTGACATTTCTGGACAAACTCCTTGATTTTATTCTGTATTTAACAGATGTATTTTTTACCCTTTTGTTACAGGCAGTGGCTTCCCAAATCCAAAATGGTTCCCCTTGGGATAGATGAGACCATAGACAAGTTAAAAATGATGGAAGGACGTAACTCAAGCATACGAAAAGCAGTAAGAATTGCTTTTGATCGTGCTATGAATCACCTGAGTCGAGTCCATGGAGAACCAGTCAGTGACTTCAGTGATATTGACTAACAGAAATTCTCTAGCAAGGCATGAAAAATACCACAGAGACTTGAACTCTACTAATGAACCTCTTTGTCTAAAAGAATGTATTGAAGATACAACCCCTTACTTGTTGATTCAGTGGCTGAGTTCTCTAAACTTGAAATAGTTGAGCAATTCTTCTAAATCACCATTGCCATATTGATTAATTATTTTATTGTGTTGTAGATTGGAGGATTTTCCACTAAACCTGTTAAAATGTCTTGTTCATAGTGTTCATAATTGTACATAAATGTATATTCAACACTTAACTTATTCTGATTTTAGAAGTAGCTCCTTAATTCCTTTTATAATTTTGCTGGGGAGGGAACTGGGTTTTGTTTCTTTCCATGCTTTTTACTTTTTTCTTTCTTTCTTTATGAGATTAAGTGACCTAAGCACCATCTTCCAGCTTAAGGTGTTTAGTGGATCTTAAAGCCTAATATCAAAATGGCATCAAATATATGTTTGCCTAAATCATATACGGTATGGTGCTGCTTGTATCATTTCTTCCTTGGTCTGTAGCTTCTGAAAAAGACTTCTGAATGTTTGTGTAAATTGTTGCTCTTTGCACAAAGTACCACGTATTTAAGATTGATGTAAATTTACAATTACAAATATGTATTTTAAGAAAGGAAGTTGCATTATTTTGGAGGGTACTTTGTGAGAAAGACATCAATAAAAATTATACTATGTACATCACTTGCAAATCACCAAAAACACTCCATTGTTGCCCAAAACGACTTAAGGTTGTTATTGTTTTAAACAAACCTGGCTTAAAGCCTGCAAGCACATTCTTCCTTTCAAAACCATATCCCATTTATCTCCCATTGGTTTGATTTTGTTGATGTGTGTGCCTCCCTGTGTTTTATTTATTGTAGAAAATGTATTAATTTGATTTATAATGAAAAATGAAATTGACAGATATATTGATATGCATTTTTATACAGGCACATGAGAAGACAACTTGCTTTGGGAGAAAAATGTATTGGAAATTGTATAAAATAACTCGATGGTTTGTGTGTAATTTGGTTTTTTGGTAACTTGTAATCTTCTGTTTCCAATGAGGGGATTTATGTAACTTTTAATTTAGAACACTTTGGTAGCAATAGAAACTTTGGATACATTTTTGTATGGTACATGTGATGTATATAGAATTAGTACTTTATTTTTATTTTTAAGAAGTAAAGCATTATGTTTGGGCAGGGGGAAGAAGGAGGGTGGGTTTCCAGAACTGCATTTTTATATTAAAAAGAAAAAAAAATAAAGTCAAGATATTGATTGTTGTAGCTACTTTATTCCTACCTTCACTGAGATACTGAATTTGTAACAATGAAAATGGCAAGGTATGTTTGCAATGTGATTTATAATGGCTCCATTATTTATAAATGCACTGTGTTTGAACTCTTTTGCAGTGATATCGTAAATACTGTACCAAGTTATATAATATGAAACACCAAATAATGCATATGAATGCACGACGTATTTATGCCCAGCTTTTTTATAAAGGATTAGCAAATACAGCAAAACCAATACTTTTTAAATCTTTTTTTTTAAAACTTCATTGAATAGCATACTTCATTGTTAAACCTGCTTGAATCTTTATTTTAAAGGGACAATTACTTTTTAAATAGTTTTTAATGTTTTTATTCTCTATTGTTTGTAATACCCCCGTAGAAGCTTGAAATAAAATTTCTTTCTCAACTGTAAATTTTGTCCTGAATTTAGCCCCTGAGATTTTGCTGCAGTGCCTGTTTTCTTACTCCATGACTGAGCTGTTCCAGAGGCACTAGGCCAAGAAGCTGAATGTTCTCCTGTGGCACCCAGCACTGTCCTTACTGACCCTTTGGCATAGGAGGTATTCCAGTTAGCTGAGACCAGTTGCCTGTGATGGACTCTGGTAATTAGGGAAGAGTTGGATAAATTTCACAAATGATCAAGCAGATAGTTTTCTCAGACTTGACAGCAAACAGCTTTAGGGAGAAGAGTGATGGCAGGTACCCTGGAAAGACCATCATTGAGGTGTGCTGCTCTGGTGGCCACAACAGCCACATCAGTTAGAAAATAAAAATCTGGTTGTTAGCATTAAATAAAACTCTGTAATGACTTCAAGGATCTGTCGTATAACCATGCTCTTTTTTAAAGGCAATGGAGCTTAATTGGGGCAATGTTGAGACAGTAACAACTTGTCGTTGTTAGGACTCTGTTAAGGGTTTAAAAAAAAACAAAACCCTGCATCAGATTTTATTTCAGGCTAGTTCCACAAAATATGCTCAAATTTTGTGTGTGAAAAACTAGATAATGATTCACAGCCTCATTTTGGCACACAGAGAAATGGGTATTTTTTCTGTCTTGGACCTTGGACAGCTGAAATGCAGTTACAACAGAAGTTGGAAGATGATGGTACCGGTATGATAAGAATGTTGATACCTGTGAAATATAAAGTGCCAGTAGAAAAAAAGTATACATACAGTTGCAAAATGATTCTTTAGAAGGCTTTCTACATTCTCAGTTGCTTCTCACACTAGCAACATCGAAGGAAAGAGCTCATTTTTTGTAAACAAAAGCACAGCAATAACTTAATTATTTTGAAATGTTTTTTTTTTAATCACATCTTCAGTGAAAGCTTTAGTTTGAATTTTGCTTAGACTTCCAAGTCTTACTCTATGGTTATTCTGTTCAGAGATGGTTTCATCAGTTCTTGGAGAAGGAAAATGTTCTGCCTTCATCTTACAGGGGACTCTATGCACTTAGGAGAATTTTAAGCTGGAAAACTTTACTGATTAAAAGAAGCCTGTTAAGTATTCTGACAAAGCACACTGCATCTTCCCCTGATGAAACTGGCATGAAAGGCTAGTTTATTCTTTGTTCTGGAAATGTGATTGAAACTGTCCCAAGAATTCTTCCCAGATCCTGTCTGAGAGGAGGTTGCAGCAGTGTCAGTTGCTGTTCCCATATTCTCTTGTGATGAAGTCCAGTGTCATCCAGTGGCTCTTGAGACTGGGTTAAAGTCTAAGATAATTTCTCAGACTTGCCAGTCTTTGGTGTGACTTGGGTGTTTTTAAGGGCTTTCATATCTACTTAGGAAAGGAAGTCTGAGCTCCAAAGCTGCTTTATTTCCGAATTTTGGGGCCTAACCAGATACAGTAGTGGGATGAATACGTGCATATCAGAGTGTGCTTCACTACATTTTAGACCACGTTCTTCTATGATGGTAATAATAACAACATAGAGTGGAAATCAGTAGTCTGGTGGGAAGAAAAAAAGGAACAACACATTCTGGCTTGCCAACTTCTTGGGGAGTGTTACAGTTGTAAGTATAAGGTGTAAGTTTGTACATCACTGCTCAGTTCTGGTGTGATTGTTTCCTGTTAATAGAAGCGTGAGAGATCCACATCATCGCTTGAAAGGATGTGAAAATGTATTTTCTTGTATCAAAATATGAGCAATTATGTTATAAATATTTAGGGGGAAAATGTGACTAGAGAATAATTTTTTAAAAAAAAAAAGTTTGTTACCAACCTCAGTGATTTTTTGGGGAACGTTTGTTGTGATTTTTTCTCTTTTACACTAGAGGGAGCAATGCACACAGGCTATCAACACCCACAAAATAAGTACTCCGTTTTTCCTTTTTAAAATGCTGCTATTAAAACTTCCAGCTTGCAAACAGTCTTTTTTGCTTCTAGTATTTCTAGTCCATCAAAAGTAGCTTTCTCTGTTCTTGCTGCAAGTGGGGCGGTTTGGGAACGCTTAATTTTAACTAGAGCTAGTACAAAGGACAGATAGCTGTGGATTTTCTGGCTTTTGTGTCTAATTGCAAGAGACAGATGAGTAACTTCTTACACTTTTATTAAGTTGTTGATTTACTTTTTGCAGTTGCCTTCTGTAGTATTAGAAAAGGACTCAGAGGCGGTTGCTGCTGGTAGCACAGTGCAAGTCAAACACGTCAATTAACAGAAATACTCAAGGAGGTCAAGGTTCCGGATGATACAGTTGCTCTGTCCTGCACCCTGGCAAGGGGAGGTTGTCTTCAGGATATGTGCAAGGGAATCAAATAAATTCATCTCAGGTGTGTGATCATATGGGTAAAGGTTGTTGTCTATGTGAGAAAAAAACCTCACTTCTGGTATGTCTGTAACAAAAAATACAGAAGTGAAATGTAAATGGAAGACATATTTGCTATCCACAACCTGCTTAGCACCTTTGGGTTACTTTGTTTAGATTTCTGTTTAACATCATTCAGTTGCTATGACCTACCTGTTTTATCAGTTCTTCCTTGGAAGATTTTTAAAAACTCTAAACTCTCTAAACTTTTAATGTAGGAAAAGAGTAAATTCAAGGTAATGAAAGTTTAAAAAATAATATTTTGGAATAACATGAAGATTATAAACTCTTTCTAAACTTTTGGGAATTGGTATTTGATGGGAAGCGGCTGTAAATTTATTTTTACCTGCCTACTTATTCAACTTTATTGGCTGTGCACAGAAACTGCTATCAAATTTCTGATGGTCAGGAAAGAAGATAGAAAATCTCAGCAGCTGTACTCTATTCACGAGCTTTTTCAATTGTTTCCATGTGTTAAACTTACACTGCAGTGACTGCAGTCACCCTATTCTTTTTTCTGCTAATGCTACATGGAGAGAGATGACAGAATAAGAATTTTATTTTTCCTTTAATAATTTAAAATCTTTACATTTTAAAAATTAATCCCTGTGATATCACATATCTTCTCATCCCACTGCTGCTCTGCTGCCTTTGTGCTGCTCTGCTGCCTTTTTGTTTTGACAGTTCTTCCAAGCTGAGCTCAGTTTTTGATCATCTGTTTTGAAGCCTTCACTGCAGCACTGTCAGCAAACCAGGGAGGTCTCAGCTTACTGGGGTAATGTCTGGCTATACAAAGAGGTGTGGATTAATGTGAATAGTTTCGATGTCCAGTCTTTGGTTGCTCCTCTTTATATGAAGTTTTTTATGTATTGATGACTACTTATCTCACCTATTAAACTGCATTTTTGGTCTTGTCTCAGCTGTCTGGAGCCATTCTCCGCTGTGAAGGGCTGAACTTTGTGAATTCTAGGGAGATGTAACTGTATTCTCTGTTCAGCTTCCCTGGCAACAAGTCCCAGGTAGGTTTGGCGTAAGAAGACGAGTTAGGAATGCTGACACATCTTCCTCTCCTATGGTCAGTTACTGAGTCCTTCACTCCTCCATATTTGGCTTTATGAGGATAGGAATTTTCACATCCTTATAAAAAAAACTCAAAAAAACACAGAAAAAGCTTATCTAAATACATGGAAAGTGCAAGGAGGACAAAGGAGAATCTACACCTGTCATTTTAATGGGGAAACAGAGTTGCTAATAGATGATGCAAAGATGATGAAGGATTGGAGTTGTGTTGATTGATTTTTGGGCTTTATTTGTCACTATTTTTTGGATTGTGACAGTTCATTTTTTCAGACTCCTAGCCCTTGTTAAAAAAAGTTGATAATACACTTCTTTTGTAATTTTGCTTTAGGACCATGGAAACTTGATGCTCATGCTCAAGTAGATGGAGAGCTACAGGAACATGAGTAATTTTTGTCAATAATCAATAGGGAACTGTTGAAAAACATTTGCAAATTTTTACCATGAAACTTGTAGGATTTTGGGACTTTGAAAACCGTCTAATTTTTCAGTGTGCAGAGTTCACAAAGGTATTATAACAGTGTAAATTACTTTAGTTGTAAGAAAACCAATCATGTCTTCTTACGACTCATTTAATGAATAATTTAAGATTAAGGTGTTTGTAAAGTGTTGCTGCTTAAGGTTTTCTGTTTAGCACTTCTGTAAGGAAAATTTTATAAGGAAACCATTTTATAAGGAAAATGATTTATAAAATGGATAATACAATTATCTTAATTTAAAAATAAAAATAAAACATTTAATAATGTAATAGTTATAATATTGATAGGATATTTATATAATATTTAAAATAATAATCTTAAAATAATTAAGATAATATCATTTTATGTTGTAGACCAAAGAGATCAGTTTAATTTACCACACGGTTTTCTTTTCAAATAGTTCTGATTTTTAATGCTGCTTTAATAGAAGTCTGTTGTTCCTCAGCTGTTCCTCTTGCACTGAGACTGAGTGACAGCAAACCAACACTTGCTAGGAAGCACAAAACAGAAAACATCACAAGATGCTGCACAGACAAGAGCAGATGTTTGGACAATCCACACCCAGGTGCTCAGTGCATCAGTGCTCCCCTTCCATGAATCACACAGTGCAGGAAGTCATGGGCAAAGCAAGCAAACAAGCTTCCTGCATGGATCTCACTCGTGGTCATTGAAGCAGTGAGGTAGAGGCAAATAGGCATGAAAAACAAAACAAAAAACTTAATAATTTAGTGACAGGAACCATGCAATAGCAGGTCATTGTCCTTGATGGCCCAGAAGGTCTCTTCAATGCTGTGTTGTTACTTCTTAATGGTTAAGCTGCCTCATGACAGGTAAATACAACTTTTTACTTAATTTCCTTAATGCTAATTCTACTATGAATTATTTTCCTTTCTCTCCCCCCAATTCATATGATAAAATAAATCAGAATAGGTAATCAGAATTGATGGTTCCCAGGATGAGAAAAGCAAACATGCTGTGGTTTTTTGCTCTTCTTTTTGTTTACTTACTCTCACATTCTGTTTATTATTTACTTCATTATATTTTGCATTTTTGTGGTGGTGTTTATACAAGCCATATTATTAAGAGGTATAACAGCTCTAGTTTATATAAAGATAATGATATTTTATGTAAATAAAATGTGTCATCCAATATTGTAATTTTTTTCTGTTTTTCAGAAGACCTTCTGGAATGGAGTGAAAAATATTTCTCATCAAAATAAAGATTAAGACAGAATTGCTAGCATTTAAGAGAAGTTACTAAAGTATTTGATTTATCAGAGACTATGCCTGTCAACTGGAAAATATAAGGAAAATGTAAAGAAAACTGAAGAGATAAAGAACTGACAACAGTAAAATAGTTTTTATTTTAAAAGTCCTAATTTCTAGGCAAGGAAAAGGAGACTGCATAGAAAATGAGAGCAGGATTCTCAGTTTAGAGTTAGAATTTTAAAAAAATAAGGTCAAAGACAGTAACAGCAGCAGATAGTCACATGACACCTCCTCCAGAGCCTTGTATGCCAGAGACTGTTCGTGCTGCTTATTACTGCAATTGTTCAAAGTGTCTATCAAATAATCTCCCATGCTTCATATAAGCTACTTGCATGAAAATAAACCATTAGTATTTTAACACCTCAGCAACAAAAAGTTTTAGTTTTGAAAACTCTGGTCTTATTTTATATTTAACATTCAGTAGTTTCATTAATCTTGGTTAGTGTGACACTGTCTTCTGTGTCCAAGGTTACTAGAGTTGACAGTGATGTATTCAGTCAGATTAGGCATAGCTAATGAACTACACAAGTCTGTTTTATTACCTGTCTCTCTAAAAATTACTTTGGGGAACAGCCTGAAGTTTGTATTAGCTTTTGTATTCAAAAGTCTCTTTAATGTCAGTTATATGTGTACAATTACCAGCTAAAGAACAAACAGCCTTGAAAGTGAAAACACAGTTGCAAAGCTGAAGCTGAGCCTCCTTAGCTGTTGCATTTGCAGCAAGAGAACACAGGACACCTTTGCAGTAGATGTTGGTCCTCTCAAGCACGCATGATCAAATTACCCCTGTCTTTTCTGATCTTCATGGGATTTTCTATAAAATAAAACCACAGGCTGTTTGGCTACAAGTTTAGACAACCTCTTACTGATTAATTTGATTACAAACAAGAGGGAAAACGGTTCTATCAAGACAAAAGCAATACATGGCTTAGTGCTGCTGCTGCTGCTGCCGCTGCCATTACATTAGTTTTGGTCAAACTCCTATTGGTGGAAATTGAGTGAATTGTCCAAGGACAGTAGAAATGCAGATTGTCCAGGGCCACAGAGAAAGCCTGGGAAAGACCTAGGAATCAAACTGAACACATTTCTGCCTCAGTGGCAAAATTATGTCTTCTCTTTTAATCAGCTGATAGATCTGGGCTTTAATCACCAGCTCAGCTGCTCAGTGAATTTTCTTAGAAAAGGAGTGTGTTGGGCTGACCCCAGCTAGCAGCAAAGCACCTGCAGAGCTATTCTGTCACTCCCTGTGGGATGTGAGAGGGCAGAGGAGGAGCAGAAGCGAGAAAACTTGTGGGTCGAGATTAGACAGCTTAATAAGTGAGCACAGGCAGTTATATGTATATATACATATATATATATATAAATATGCCTTTGAGCAGTTCAGGTCAACAGTTGTGCCTGTGTTTCCTCCCAGTCTCCTTCCCCCTCACAGCAGGGAGGCAGACTGAGAACCAGAAAGACTTGGTGCTCTGCAAGCACTGCTCAGCAGTAGCCAAAACACTTGTATGTGGTCAAGGCAGTTCAGTCACAAATCCAGAACACAGCACAATATCAGCTGCTGCGACATTCCAGCCAGACCCAGTACAAAAGTTTAGGATTTTTTTTCAATTTGCTTTCATTTTGCATCGGTATCAATGGTATTGTTATGGTAAATTTTTAATTTTTATTTTAAGGCAGAAATCCTCTAACCTCTTGTTAGAATAGTCAATAGTGCTGTAGGCAGAGCAGCCCTACGGGATATGGGAGACTCAGATTCCAATTTCATCCTGTGGACACTGAATTTGGGCTGCTGTTACCCTGACCAGCCATCCATTCTGTAAATAGGAAGCCTTCTAAAAAAAGTCTTTTTGAAATGAATATGCTTCAATGAAAATCAAAGTTGTTACCAAAACCAGCTTAATAATTATATCAAAAAGTTTTGCTTCAGTACATTTATTTATCTTGATCTCTTATCTACCCTTAAATCTTGATTCTACCTAGTTTCTACTCCTGTGCTGCAGATGTGAAACACACCATGAAACCTTTTCTTATACAACAGATACTAATTGATCTTAATCTATTTACTGCTATATTGACTGCTGGTACCAGTCGTTCTCAGTATCCAATCTATATGGGTATGCCATGACAGGATTGAAATAAATAGAAGTTCTACTGTGCATCCTGGGAATGCATTTGGGGACTACCAAAGCAAATAGTGTGTGTAGTTAAAGAGTTTAAATTCATCTGTAATGTGTTTAAATTTATGGGGTTTTACCAGTCTCTGCTTCATTTAGAAACTCCATTTCCATTTCTTTATGTGCTGATAAAAATATGAATGTTTTAACATTTTATGTAAGTTAATTTCATACTGCTAGATCTCTGGGCAGAAAGGTTGTTAAGTATTATTCCCTAAATACCTGTTAAAGTAGTAAAAAGAGAAAAAAAATATCCTTATTTTGGAAAAGTGGAGGCAGCAAGTTTTAATCAAATGATAGCACGGAATTAGCACAGCATCTTTAAGGGATTTGAGTACTTCATTCTGATGGATGAGCTGCTCATTTAGTACAAATATACTACAAAGAGGTAGGAGAACTATGTTAGGTATAATTTTTCTTGTGGAAAACTTTTCTCATTAAGACCAACTTATTATGAAAACACAGTAAAATTATAAACTGCTTATATATGTTTCACAAACATAATTCATTTTCACTAAATGAGTACAACCTGAGTTAAATAGTGTTCCCTCAGAAGCAAAATGTAGATACCTCAATGGGCTGAATTTTGCCCAAACTTAAGGCTTGGGCTAAAATTCATATATCATCACTGAAAAATTACAGCCATGGACCAAAATTTTTGCAACAAAGATCTAAACCTGACTCTCTTACTCTGTTAAGGTTGCTTGCTTACTTGTTTACTTGTTTGTATTTTGTTGCTCCCCCTCTCTCTGCTCATCCCTTATAATTTCTGATAATCTTTCCCAAGGGTGGAACTGTAGAAACAACTGCCTGGAGACAGAAATGAAGAGGACGTGGCCCTGCTTTCCATTTTCTCTCTTGCCTCATCTTTCAGATTTCTTAGGGGCCAGTTTTTAACAGTCATTGTCAGGTTTCCCTTTAGTTGATTTTCTTTCTCCTCCTCTGCTGTGAGAGAGGAAATGAAATTGTTAACTCTGCAGGAGGTGAACAAACTGAGGATATCTTCAGCTTGGGGCTTTACCATTGCACAGTGTGAGATTAATTAGATGCACAAGAACCAGGTTAGCTGGATCCTGCTCTGTGCACCCAAATAGGCCTGCTGAAGTAAGCAGACTGGATTTTTGACAACTAGCATTTACAATTGTGTGACAATATGTATCCAATATGAAATTTTAAATTAGCTGCTTGGTTCGATTTCTTGTATTACCTATTTTAAAATGATACACATTACAGACAAATACAAGTCTTCGAAGGTGCTGATTTCCAGACAATATTCTGCAACTAGTAGTTCAAACAGAAGAAATATATACAAACAATGTAAAGGTAATTAAAACAGTTTATTCTTCAGTAAATACGCCTGCATTCTGCAGAGTAGAACTGACTTGTGTCCAATTTATTTTGGTAAACTAATGCTTTTTAGATAAAAACCTCTTTTTGTATTATGGAACACTTGTATAAAAAAAATATGTATAAAATCAGTCCTTTCACTCAATTTATTACTATTTGCCATGGTTTGATTCATGCAGTCCACAAATGAGAGGAAGTTTGCTGTGTCCTTCAACTGTAACTGAAGTCACAGAGTTGACTTACTGCTAGTGATGTCTCAGGATCACGTAGACAATAGCAATATCAGTAGGCCTTTGGCAGAGAAAGATTATAATGTTCTAAGACTAAATTATGAAAGTTAACTATTTAGAAGGTCATGGGAATCTCTAGGGTGGGACATAATTAAATCCTGACTTGTTCTCTGAGGAAGAGTTGCTGGCAAAGGATAAATCTAGGGCATTAAGCTTTAAACAACTTTTCAGTTTTAAAAAAGTTTGTTTTATCGAAAAAGGTCACTTGTTGAATCCCATGCTTACATGAAATAGAGAAATTTTGACACTGGCTTTGAAAATGAATGTTCTGGGGCCCATTTAATCCGTTGTATTGGATTGGAGTGGCAAGGTTTTAGGAGCAGAGGGGCTACAGAGGTATCTCCTGTGAGAAGATTCCAGAAGGTTCCCCCATGTCTAATGAAGCCAATGCCCTCTGGTTCCAAGACAGATCCGGTGCTGGCCAAGGCCGAGCCCATCAGTGATGGTGGTGGTGCCTCTGGGATAACAGATTTAAGAGGAGGCGGGGAAAAACTGCTGCACAACAGCTGGAAAGAGGAGCGTGAATGTGTGAAAGAGCCCTGCAGTACAAAAGGAGTTGGAGGAGGTGCTCCAGGCACTGGAGCTGGGATCCCCCTGCAGCCAGTGGTGCCCATGGTGAGGCAGCTGTGCCCCTGCAGCCCATGGAGTCCACGGGGATGCAGAGATCCACCTGCAGCCCCTGGAAGAGACTGATGCCAGGGCAGGTGGATGCCCAGAGGAGGCTGTGATCCTGTGGGAAGCCCACACTGGAGGAGGCTCTTGGCAGGACCTGTGGGCTCATGGGGAGAGGAGCCCAGGCTGGAGCAGGTTTGCTGGCAGGACTTGTGACCTCATGGGGGGTCTATGCTGGAGCAGTGCAAGGAGGACTGGCTCCCAGGGGAGGGAACCCATGCTGGAGCAGGGGAAGAGTGTGAGGAATCCCCCCGAGGAGGAGGAAGGAGTGACAGGGACAAAGTGTGATGGATTGACACTACAGCCCCCACTCCCCATCTCCCTGTGCTGCTGGTGGGGAGGAAGTAGAGAAATAGGGAGTGAAATTGAGCCTGGGAAGAAGGGAAGGGTGGGAAGGTGTTTTAAGATTTTATTTCTTCTGATCCTATTTGGATTCAATTGACAATAAATTAAACTAATTTCCCCAAGATGAGTCTGTCATGCCTGGGATCTGCTGATCAAACAACTGAGTAATCTCTCCTTGTAACTGCTGAGTGATCTCTCCCTGTCTTTATGTTAACTCAGGAGCGTTTTGTTACATTTTCTCTCCCCTGTCCAGTTGTGGAGAGGAGTGACAGAGTGGCTTTGGTGGGCACTTGGTGCCCAGTCAGTGTCAGTCCCCCAGACCTCTCCAGGAAGCAAGTCTTGTGGTCCGGGTAGGCAGAAACCACGCAGGATGGATCTCTGAAATCAACTCTGTGCCCTGCTTGAGTTTGCCGAGGAATCTGAACACAGCCATGCAAATATTTCCACTGCTACCCTCACATCTACAGTGCAAGCAGATACTCATGGTTTTGTTTTCTGGTGGAGCTGCTCAGCTCTGGGAAATTTTAAACTGTTTCCACAAAGACTCACTCTGTAGTCCTAACATAAGATACAAAATGTCTGGATTCATTGCTTGATAAATATTTAATTGGTTATTTAAAGTGGAATAAGTTTAGCAGTGATAAAGACCTTTCTCATCACAGGCAAAATAATTAACCATGATGATTTAAGCTTATCTCTGTGACTTTGCTTTGGAACAAGAAAACTATGCTGACCCAAACAGATCATATACTCACCCAGCAAAGGCTGTTCATTTCTGTCTTTCAGGCCATATTTTTATGTTATATATTATGTACTGGGGGGCTTAAAGCGTGCTGAGAATGGACAGGTCTCCTTGCATACCTTCTGAGACTTTCCAGAGTGAAGGGCACCTCAGCTAAGCAATTAACTCTATAAATTTTAAAGAACTTTGGTGAAAAGCTTGGGTTTAAATCAGACATAGATATTTTCATTGTTTTCATTTCTCCTACTTTTACAGAGTCTTGAAGTAAATAACTAAAAGGCAATTTTTATCTCAGATTAAAGATTTAAATAGTCTTCTGAAAAAAACAAACTTATTTATTTGAAAAATGTTATTTTCCTAATTGTCATTTCCTTGCAACAGAAGTCCTATCCAGGTATCCACTGAATGAGCATATGAGTATAGAAGTCTACCCATGGAGATTAAAGTTGCTGCACTTTAAATGTAGACCTGAAATGTACTGCTGGATCACTCCTGCTGCAGAATTAGCATAATTTGGGAATGTCATTTTAACTTTTTATTTATGTTTTCCAAATTTGTTTTGTTTAGACCATTTTCAGAGTGCTGTTATTTCCCACTGTCCACAACCCAACCAGCTAGAACTTACTTTGTACTTTTCCTGATTCTGAGGGCTGCTGTTTCTGCATGCTAATTCATCACTACCTGCCCAATATATCAAAATGCATTTGCTGGTTTCTTCTAAAATTTACTGAGAATATTGAGCGACTTTCCATTGAATCAGTATTTGCTGGACTGATGGGCTGTAGATCCATCTGTCTGGAGTACATGTGGCCAACACAGCACAGTTTGGAGGGATCTGATGCCAAAGCAGGTATATCAAGGTAGTTGCTCTTCCACTGTTAATAAAGACTTTAAGGTCACAACAGATCTCAAAGGCTGAGTGGTGACTGTTTTATCAGATTCAAAATAGTACAGCTTTGCTTTCATATTTAAATAGCCAGTTGGAATCACAAGGCTACAGAAATAGGTAGAGCAAAAAGGATTTCTACTTCAAAGGGAACAGAACAAGCAACAATTTCAGGTATCTTGAGAGTATATGCCAAACGAATCTATGCATATAATTTTTTGCAATTATTTGCAGCTCTGTTGTTGATATGAGTCTGAAGAAAAAACTTAAAAAGTTCACTGAGGTCTAGGAATAAGAAAGAGTATCTAACAATTACGGAACAATTACACTGTTCTGATGAGTTCCACCCGTACAATTCAGTTTCTATGTGTCCGTCTACATGTGTAGGTAAACCCATATGATGTAAACGGGCTCACACAGGGACTTTTCCTTCATTCTGAGCGCTCTTTATGTTGCACAAACATCTGAAGTGGATCAAAGCTAACAAATGGTTCAGACAATCTCTAGCCATGTCCCAAGACCCTTAAAGAGGCCAAAGCATTGGTTCTGTTCCCCATCCTCCTTGGACACTGATATAAAAAAAAGGGATATTGTAAGACATAAAGCTATAGAGAAAAGCCAGCAAGGAATAGTTTAGTTGATTTATGCTCTATTACCAGTTTTGCATAAACGTGACAATTTTTTGACACTGCTGGTCTGGATAATGGCCGTGTCCTACTCTTGCAGCGTCATTACACAAGTCTAACTGCAAGGTTCAGGCTTATATAAATCAGGTTTGCAGAAAAAGAGACCATATATGCTTAGAACGTACATATTTAATAACAGCTGGGTGAGAAACATCCAAAGGCCATTTTCTCCTCATGAGGTTACTCTTCCAGTCAGTTCTTTCCTGTCCCTTTCTTGCTTTTAATTCTTCTAACAGTAGCAACAGGAAAAGACAAAGCAGCATCAGCCCTGCTATCTTCATCGTTTGGGAGGTTTCATCCAGTGTGAAGCTGGTTCTGTTCTCAGACAACAGGAAAGATTTCATTTTCAACAGAAAGAGGAACATCTGATAGTCCATCCTGCTGGTGGTCTTTAATTCTGAGAAGCCAAAAGTGAGCCCGTAGCATATAAAAAGTATACTAAAAAAAAAAAACAAACTTTTTTCTGCAACAACTTTTATGTAGAAGAAATAACAGGCTTCAATTGCTGTCAAGATGTTTTAGGTTTGACATCAGGGAAAACGCTCCCTAATACTGATACTTTCACAGCTCAGGTTTAGATGGCTGACAGATTTGTGGAATTTTATAATTTCCTGTCTTAACAGAGTATTTAATTAAACTATTTCAGGACGTTGGGGTTTTTTTCCTTTTTTGTATAATAATATTTCAATCCTCTTTTTCTACAAATGTCATTGTGGTTAAAACTTTTACATCTGATGTGAACCATTTTTACTTTTCCCCTCTTGCGGGGAGTTAAAAATAAAGATAGGCCGTTTCTGAAGTAAAATGTTTCCAAGTGGAAAACTAAAAAGGCACACATTAAAAAAGTGCCAAGGTTTTTGAAATTTTCAAATAAAAAGACAAACTGTTTTACAAGATGGAATTACCATCAATACTTCAATCAGTGGCAAGTGACACAGACAGTAGTTTTCTTATTTTTGGTGGGAGTTTTGTTTGTGTTAAAAAAAGGAGAACATCAAAGCTAAATTACTCCATGGAAACAGCACTTGCTCATGCTCAAGGCATTTCTCATTACCTATTAAACACAAATATGTTTTAATTTGAATACTGTTTTCATGTTCCTGGTGCTACCCATATTTATAAGATCGATATAAGCATTTATAACAAGTCTCATCACATTTCTTGGTATTTTAATTGTGAAATACTTAATGGTACTGGCACTTAAAATAACATTATCAGTATCAGAATTAATACTGAAATTAACAGAGTAGTGGAAACTTTAAGAACATCTTTATACTTACAATGACTTCTGTAGCACTTTATTATAGTTTTAATAGGAAATTATTTCATTATTACGGGTTTGCTATCAGCTCATAAATGTACCCTGGACAGGAAAGCTGTGTGTGGTTGAAATATAAATCTTTTACCCTAGCTTGACACTATAATTCTTATTATCAATCTGATAAAAAATGTGCCTGGAAACATTTTGGAGGCTTACAGAAAGGAGAGCCAAAATGTCCTACAAATCCGGTTTAGCTGTCACCAAGACCTTATCAAACCTCTTTCTTCATAGAAAGTTTCTTACATCTTAACATCCGTATCTTAAACCCAGAAGATTCCTCTGTTTTCTACCAAAAATTAGCATAATATAGTAATTTGTGGGGTTTTTCCTATGTCAGTCTTGATAACTTCAGATCCAAATCCTATTTTAATCCTTCCAATGAATATGCCCTTTTAAATTGCACCCAGCTTTGACCCAGAGAAAATTCCAGCTATGGTTTGAATAAAAACTCAAGAATATTGGCAGCTTTGAAAAGAATTGTGTGTTTTCCCCCGTGAAGGCCTGCTCCTCATGCTGCAGATATTCTCTTTGATGGGTGATGCCACAGGGACAGTTTTGTTTTAACATAACATATTGCCTGTTAAAATAAATCTAAATGAACACAGAGGTCACACTGAGCTGGTCCCAAATGTCCCTATAGACATATGTACAGACAGGTGGTTAACGCAGCCTCCTGTCCAAAACAAGATCTGGAGGGATTTCTCCTTATTCCTGACAGATGGTCAGCTCTTCTCAGAGATCCTGAATATGTTCATTTAAGATATTTACATGATTTTAAGATGGAACTACGGGTTCTTTCGGCGCAAAACCACTATCCACCTTTCAAACACAGTTTACTTGGGACTTTGAAATTAATTTTCTTTTCATGAGAAAACAAATACAAACGTACTGAGGACAGAACTTGGGTTATTTAGGGATAAACCAGCAGAGATTAATTACATTGCATTACGCTCTATTTCCATACTTTTTTTAAAGACAGCTGGGGTACTGGGGTACATTTGCTCTCCTTCAAAGTTGCTGCTGTTTGAGGACAGTGTGTAATTTGGGTTTCTGTCCATCCTGAACAGAATACAGAGGACACCTCTCTTGTGCAGCAGCACTGACCCAGGGACCGGGAATTCCTCTATGTCACCTGTGTTTCTCTGGCAGCAGCACACGTCTTGCTGTAACCACACAGTGCTGGGTCATGCAGCCTTTTGTGGTCACTGCAGCAGCTTCTCATCCTTCACCTGCTCCCTTCATCAGGAACAGGCTCTATGGGAGCAGCCCAAGGCTGCCTGTGCTCGTCAGTTCTGTGGAATGCAGCTGGTATCATTGCTATGACAGAAACCATTTGCCTTAGGGTTCTGGTCAACTTGCTTGTATTGTTGGCCCCAAAACGACCATGGAAAATAAGACTGACAGCTTTAACTTTGTTTCTCCATGAACTGACTAGCAGCTGAGAGGAGCCCAGAATGTTGTTGCACCAGAAGAACCCAGCACATGAGTCATAAAAGTGTCTATAAAAAGTATGAATAATACATGCAGTGATGCAGTATTAATATCTTTTCATCTTTGGGTTACAGACAATTCCCATAATGTGATAGACCTGTGGGTGATAATGGCAAGGCTCATGATGTGACACTGCTTAAAATTATTACTGTATTTCTGCCAAGATTATATGCTTGAACAGGTAGAGAGAGTAGGTACAAAAATGTCTAGGCTTGATATTCAGAGAGATTAAAAATGTGTTCCTTCACAGGCCAGAGTGGATAATCTGAACCTTTGGATCTTAAGTCCTATACTCTGTTATAGAAATGTCTTTTCAAGCCTATTCTAAACCCACTAAAACTTAAAGCTGGTTTGCAAAGAAATTTTGCTCTGTCATCTTCTGCACAATGATGGTTTAGTGTCCTTACAAATACAGAGGCTCTGCTAAACTGAGTGAAGCAGATCACGCTTGTCTTTACAGAAAACATATTTCTGAGAAACAGCTGTGACATTTTTTAATCCATGAAGTTTTTAAAGTGAATTTCAGCACATGGCTACAGCAAACATATGGACCGGAAGATGATTAATGTGTGTACACAGAAACTCCCAAGAAATGCCTATTATTTTGATAGACGAAAATGACTCCCAGTAAGCACCAGATTCTATTCTGTGCTAAAATAATAATTAAAAAAATTACTTTGCATGAATAAAGTGTGTTAGCCATAGTCAGTCTGAAGATGTTTAGTCCTTGCTTAAAAGGTGTTGTTGCTGACCAAGATACAAGTCTAAAACATTTCTAATGATGTTTGATATTTCCCAAAGGAGTAAACTCCGCCTAAGTTGTTTTCTAGTAATAGTTTAAACTTTTGACATTTGCAGATTACTAGTCAAATGTGCAAAAAGTGATTCTGCCCTCATATTCCTATTAATTTCATTGCGGAATTATTAGCTGTCATCCACAGCAGGATTCCTTACATATTTCTCTTTGCAGCACCAGGCAGAAGTGGAATTTTCATTTAGTGTGGAATTTTCTGTTGCCCTGTGTCTCTCTGGGTGGTAACATAAAGTACAAGCTACAAGTAGCTTATCTCAAGAGCTGATTGGTTTTATTGCTTTATGTTCTTTCCAGTGGAAACACTGGTCTTCATGCCATCAGTATTGCATTAGATAGCTCTCTAAAAATAGACCCACTTAATGTTTCGTGCTGGAAGAAACATTGGGATACAATAGTAATTGGGATACAATAGTAATAGTAAGGAATTACTATTGTATCCCAATGTTTCTTCCAGCAATAACATTGGGATACAATAGTAATTAGAACTGGAGAAGATGAAATGATTGTGCCTTTAGTGTCAGAGGTCACTTTCAGAATTTCGGATTTAGTCAGCTGATATATACAGGGACAATGAGAGCAGATGGCCTCTTTAGATATTCATATTAAGTTATTCTCTATAGGTACAATTTATTTTCTGTTTTATGATGTTTGATGTCACATCTGACGTTTTCTTCAAAACTGTGATGTAGGAGAAAGGTGATAATGTAAATGTGTCAAAATACATCGCATGAGTTTATGTATATTTATTATTGTTGTGACATAACATCTGTCACATCCTACTCATATGCTTTGTATGAGAATTTTATAATAATGAAAAGTTGCAAAATTTGAACAAAAGATAAAGCAATAAAACTGCAAAGCTTACTGCAACAGCACATACCAAAAAGAGATGGATTTTTTTGTTTGGTTTTATCTCTGCTTATGGCAATCTCTTCTTCTGTGTTTACAGCCTTAATAACAGCTGAATGGAGTCTGTGATTGTCATTTTGCTAAGGTGTGAGTGTGTTAGCATGGGAGTGCCTTTTTTCAGCCAAATCCACACCTTAGTGCCTGGTGGAAGGGAGCCAGCCTGTTTGCTTGCCTTTCTTGTTTTAAAGGACTGAAATATTCTACCACACTCTGCTCTAGACTGTGCCATGTGTGCTGTATTATAGACCTGAGCTTTTCAGATGGGCACTGATGTTCATTGAGGCATTATGTTGTATGTTCTCAAATGCAACAATCTTTTGTACATGGCCCTTTCAAGATATTCATGATTCTTTTTCAAAAGTGGAACAACATTTCTCTTCATTTAATTTAGACAGGAGGAATTTTAAAGCTTCTGAAAATCAGGCATGAATAATTTCAACTTGGAAAGTTAAAATGAATGTTCACTGTTAAAATTCATCTGATTATTATGCACACAAATTTTTGAATACATTTGCATTTTTTCAACTTCTGTGGTAGAAGTTGTGTGTGTTTACTTAGAACCTCCTCTGTGTATTACTACACCAAATAAATAGCAGAGTAAATAGAGCTGAGACAAAGTTAACTGAGTGATCATTATATAAAATGTTATGGAAAATTGAACTAGAAATCTCTTACAGTTAACTATCTGATATTATATATTTAATGTACAGTTTAAAGTGACTGCAATACAGTATGAAATATTAAAAGAAAGCTTCCATTTATGAAAATGAAGTTGTAAATGAAATGCAAATCAGGCTGATAGTAATTGATTGTTACTGGATTGCTACTATGTGATTAGATTTCAGACTTGTCATTGTTTCTCATTTGTAGCACTGAAGTAAAATGCAAAATGTTTAAAGAAAAATAGTGTATCTTCAATAATGTCCCAATTTGATACCCTCTATATCATGCATCCCCAATATATCGTTGTTATTGACCAAGGGTCCCTTTCAACACAGGCTCGTTGGCTTCTCAAATGAATGTGGCATTTTGAGGTCTCATTGTAAGCTACATATTAACAGTCCAAAGAAGGAGCCACACATACTGCAGGGTCTTGGAAAACATAAACCAATGCTCTTAGCTTTTATCTTCGGATGAAATAGTCTCGTTGGTAGCAGATGACAGAGCAGGGAGCAGGGCTCAGTGTTCCCCATAATGAACACGCATTCTCCAGATGTGCCCTGTTGTAGGGAATGTCTGAGTGCCTGAGATTTCCAAGCCCAGCAATCTGAGTCCAGCAGGGCAGTCTGCTTAAAAACAGGCAGTTTAAAAAGTATGGCAATGGTAAACCTAAGTAAATCAAACACACGCACATGCATCATATATGTATATTGGATATATGCTGTCTGGTCCAGATAACTGGGCTTAAAATCTTTCCTTATTACACATGTCTTTCCTTGAGAACAGACTGTTTGTTTCTGTGGGGTTTTAAATCAGCATTCTAAAATATATTTAAATAGGATGTGGATATGTTAAAATATTTTAGATCCAAATATTGACTAAGTAAAATAATTTATGCCTACTAACCTTTTTAAAGAAATCAGTTACCTGTGTAACTTGATAGGTGAGCAGCTTTCCTGTATTAAATCTGCTTTACTAACTAAAGTCTGTTGAGAGAGAATATTACCTTACCAAGTCACCTTCTAAAAGGTTTAATTAAATTTTTATGTCTAAATTTATAAACCATTAATCATAGTCTTAGAATAGAATATTATGGGTAGAAGGGACCACTAAAGGTCATCTAGTCCAAATTTCCTGAAATGATCAGGGACATCAGGTCTCCAGGCTGAACAACCCCAACTCTCTCAGCCCTTCTTCAGAGCAGAGGTGCTTCAGCCCTCTGACCATCTCTGTGGCCCTCTGGACTCACTCCAACAGGTCCATGTACTTCCTGTGCTGGGGACCCCAAAACTGGACACAGTATTCCAAGTGGGGTCTCATCTGAGCTGTGTAGAGGGGCAGAATCCCCTCCCTTGCCCTGCTGGCCACACTGCTTTGGATATAGCCAAGGACACGTTCGACTTTCTGTGCTGCAAGTGCGCATTGCCGGGTCATGTCCAGTCTCTCATCTACCAGCACTCCCAAGTCATTCTCATCAGGGCTGTTTTCAGTCCCTTCATGCCCTAGCCTGTATGGATTGATAATTCTTGCATGTAAAACTGTTCCCTGTAATTGTAAAATGTTGATGCTCTAAAATATTTATTATCAGATATTATTAATTTTTTGTAAACTGAAATTTATCTGATTGTTTCAGGAGAGCTGAACATCCTTACTTTGATCTTAAAGATTCATTGAAAAGTAGTTAATTTTTTTTTAGAGTGCACTAAATTTATCACCACTGATCACAGGATGGCAAGTTGAGGTTTTAAAAATTTTCTTCTGCAATTGCTGTCCACAAGATGGCAATCTTGGACTGAAAGTGTCTCCACAAATTATTCTGCTAGTCTTGCTGCTGTTTCCAGCTTTGGGAGCCGGTTTGAAGCCTGTTATGCTATGCTCATGTCTGGGGCTGCACTGCAAACGACCCTAAGGCACGTTCTGATGGGCCCCAGTACCCTCAAAACTGGCAGCTCCAGTAGTGCAGAAACACGTTCCTTTGATATAACCAGTTCTCAGTGTTATACACTACCATTCAGGCAGCTAGTTCGGAAAAAATCTTTTTAAAAGAGGCTGTTTAGAAGTAGGAACACCTCTTAATGGCTTCTGTATGTTTAATTCAAACAAAAGCCTCGAGCATAACCACCTATTACACATTATCTGCTCAGTATACGTTACCTTACCCTGTCCTGACCAGAGCAATAAAACCTCCGATAATCTTTTTGAAAATATTGACCTAATATGTGATCCTCAGCATCAAGAAGCCACCACAGTTGCAGCTTCTCAGCTTTGAGAACTTGTCTGTCTCCACTGAACTCAGCGTTACCACCGTGGTGCACACGCACCCTGGAAGGAGTTGCTCATCTCTCTCCTGAGCACTCCAAGATTTGAAGGCATTATGCTAATTCAAAATTGTCTGTTTAGCAGGGTGTACTTGGTAGTGTAGTCCAAGGGCATAAATCAGCCTTCCTGCGAATGGTTTCAGAAACGGGCAGCAGGAGGCCCTGAGAAGGCATTTGGAGAATGACATGCAGATCATCAATGTCACAGCCATGTATCAGCCGTGGAATTCTGGTTGTCTAGTGGTTTCCTCCAGCTTAAAATATTATTTCAAAATCTGGACAATGACAAACCCTCATTTGCTATTCTTAGTGGAAAAAAATCACAACTAATTTTGTAATTTGTCCATATTCATTCAATGAGCAAGCTGCACCTACTCATTACTATTCAGGGCATCTCATCTTTCCAAGGCTTGAATTTGGGATATGGAAATGTCAAAATTCAAGAATTAAATATGAAAGGGAACTCATCTGAAAGAAAGCCAACAAAACCAAGGTTAATAGTTTTATATTTTCTTGCATTAGATTTTATTTACATTTTTTGAGTTACTGAAGGCTTCTGAGCATCAAAAAGAGGTTCTATTACCTTTCTTCAGAGCATAAAGTGGACAAAGACCATTGTGACTTCTCTATCACCAGGCTTAGTTAAAAGCATAAAGATTGGGAAAGGAAATGAAGAAATCCAGCTCATTCTTCCATGTCCTTCAGAAAAGAGAACAAAAACTACGGTAGCCACAGAGAACAGTATAGGCTGAAGTGGTGGTCTGATCCTATGCTTGACCTCTGTGCAAACAGCCAAGAGCTCTCCTGCGCAGCTCTAGGCTTGGCACTGCCAGAAAAAGGAGGTGTTGGCAGACTGGCAGGTGTGGATGTTGTCACATGGTGACAGGACAGTGCCATCAGCCTGACCTGCTCTGATGTAAATGCTTTTCTGGTTTCTCCTTTTTTGCATGTTTTGATCTACGTGAGTCTTAGTCAGAGGGATAAGACTGAAGCGCCTTAAACTGTACTGCTTTTTGATATCAAATATCAAACTCCAAACTTCAAATTTCTCAAAATACCTTCTTTTTCCCCTCCAAATTTCCTTCTGTTTTCCGGACAGAGGAACTTAAAACAAAACTGAACCTTCAATACTTCTTCCCACAAATCAAAACTTTTATATTCATCACTGTCATGTATTTATGGCTATTTGGATACTCTCCACTTTGTATGATTTTGGATTTTACCACTCCAATTAAAATAAATTTTGGAGATATTAAGCTATTATGACACATTAGACAAAGTATTTTAATAAATATATCTTACCTTTATTCATCACCTCCAATATTTTTTGGTTAGGAATGTATAAAAAAAATTGTATTTTGCACAATTCAGCTAGCATTTCTGGGAAAAAAAAAGAGCTTACCAGAATGCAATATTACTGAATTATAGCGTCTTCCACTGACAGAGCTAACTGTGAGATAAATTTAGAAGAGGCTACAATAATTTTCCCTTAGTATCTCAATCTTATTAAAAAAAAGGTCTGATTCAGAAATGCTAAAAGGAAGATTAGACCTGATCCCCATAACTGTGTAAAAAGTTAATAAAAAAGGTAATCTAAATACTGAGAAAACCTACCCACATAATTTCTCTTTTTATCTCAAATGCCAGCAAAACAACACACCTACATAACAGTCTAGAAAGTTGACAAGAAAATTAGAGGTCTTGTTTAAGTCTTGTGATGTAATGGGGAGTTTTTCAATTGCTTTTAATAAGAGAGAGATAAGGTCTTGAGAATGTAAACAGTCAAGAGTTATTTGTGTTAATTTCTTTTATTCTTAAAAAGCCGCAGCAGGAGCTCTTTTTTAGTCCAAACTGCCTGAAGAAACATAATAGTGCGTATACATGAGCAGAGTTTCTTCTCTTCTTTTACAATTTCTTATAACCTTGCATACACTGCTGGCTTATATTTCTACATTTAAAGCTGTATTATTTACAGAATAATTAAAATGAGACTGTTTCTCTGCAGTAAACACATGCAGGATCAATATTATTCTTTATTTATTGCATAAACTAAGACATATAAGGTAAATTATGCTTAAAATAAAAGCAAATTAGAGAGAAATCACTTCAAAGGGCATGAAACTGACTTTGGATTTGTAGGTTATCACAGGGAAACTATTATAAAATGTATTATAATTGAAAAAATGTTTTCTAAAATTAATTACTGTGTAAAAAACCCATTGTATTGCAAACTGAGATTTGTATAACAACACCATGGAAAGCATTTGTTCTCCTAAACCCAAACTGTAGTACCAGTTTGTTTTACTTTGACGGAAATGCAGAGCTCGGTGCAGTTGCGTGTTCCTACTGCATTGCTGCTCCAAAGTGTCTCTTGGCAGTTCTTCCATACAGGGCCTTGGTTCCTGCTGTTAAACTGTGGGAGGTTTCTCTAGACAAGGAGGAAGCAGGAAAAAAACAACATTTAGCAGGAGATTTTTTTTTCTTTTGAAGCTGGGGCAGGAGCTGAGTGCACAGGGACCGTGTACATGTGACATTTTTCTGGGAAGCTCCTCGCCCACCATGGTGGCAGCCACAGCAGCATGTGCACCTTGAGGAGCTGTGGTGCTTCTGGTCTTCCAACTTTTCTGAAATTGTCCTCATCCTGCAGAGGTGAACCACCCCCATGGGAAGAGTTGCCTTACTCCCACACAGGTGTGGGATTCAGGCTTCTTACAATATGCAAAACCTGGAGAGTGTAAATGTGACTTGTTCACCGTTTGCAAACAGTGGAGCAGCTCACTTTCAGGACCATGGCTGAGTCAGGATCTGGTGACAGGATCTCATCAGACAGGGAGGACGGAAGATAACGCTCCTTTTACTCCCAAGCAGGGTGGGAGCTGATCCGGGGTCCTGAGCTCCGGGCACACTGGAGACCCCTCACGGCAGGTGTTGGCTCATGCCAATGCATGAGTGTGTCCTAGAGGGGAGGTGCTCCTCGGTCTTGAGCAGTGACTACGGTTGGTCAGTCATGCAGCTTCTCTGCCCTCCTCTTGTCTGAGTTTTATCAACCTCCTGTCATGGGCACTGCTCTTCCTTCAAATAGGAGCTCAGGCTCATTAGTGGGGCAGCTTGTTCTGCTCCTGCCCCAACCATGGCTGCTTTTTGAGGAAGTTACGAACTATTGATGAGAAAAGTCTCATGAAGATTTATCCCTTGTCAAAAATAGAGGTCATTAATACACTTTCCAATTAAATTTCTTTTCTCTTGTCCCAAAGGCTTCTTGCCAGCTTCCAGTATCACGTTTATTTAAATAATCTGTGAGGATTTTTTATGTTATTTACACTGGCATAAATTATATTACTTTCACACCAATTTGGCTAATCATCTGTTGCTGAGATTTTTCACTCAGTTACAAGGCGTGGAGAACTGCATGCTGGTTTAGAGTGAGGGTCTCTGGCTTTCCAAAACAGAGCTTGTCACTACAATGTGACTGCTTGTCCTTTCACCCCAAAAGGACAAGAATTGATTAGTTTTCTCTGAGGCAGTAGCTCATTACATGATGATAAAGTCTAAAAGGTAGATGAATATAATCTGAGTTTAATCTGGGGCTTTTGGGAACCTTAGTGGTCCCTCCTGCCTCTGAGTCCTAACATTTGGCTCATTTCAAAGCACCTCACCCCGACCAATCCAAAACCCTGCTTCAGTTTCTTCATTTGTGAAATGTGACTAACAGCTGCATTGCCAGCCTCAAAAACTAAAATATGACGAACAGCATTCCAGAGCATTACTAGTTTGTTTTAAATATTCAGGGGTTTTGTGGGGACTCTCGTAGGTTTGGTTTCGTTTTCTTTTTAACTTGCTGTGTAAATTTTTTATGTCATTAAGTATCAGAGACATATTTTTGTGTTTTTTTGCTGTAGTTAGAACCTTCCTTGAAAATAAGAAATCAAGACTGGATCCATTCGTATATTCACAATATTTACTAGTACAGTGCCGAAAAAATCCCGCAATTATAGGAAGAAGACAGTTTGCAAAATTATCTGAGGACTAGCCTGCAAGAATCAAATTAATCCTTATTTACAGACAAATTTGCAAGGTGCCAATCATGATAGTTTTAGTTTGACTCCCAAAGAATCAAAATTGTAACACTTACATATAATATTGATATATTTGCTTAGTGGTTTTAATATTTAGGCATCCTAGAATCAACTGAAAAGTAAATTTCTCCTGAGCATGCAGAGACTGCTGTGGCAGAAGACATTCAACAGGTTTCAATAACATAAATCTGTTGCCTTCAGCAGAGTTTTTAGATTGATTCTGGTTTGGGATCTGGCCCAAAATGAAGAGGACTCATCCCGAATTAATCTGCTTTTTCAGATATTCTGTTTCTGAGATCTTCACTTTCCCCAGTGAAGGTCAGGGCAGTAGCAGGTAAAACACTGCCATGATTAATATTCCCCACAATTGTCTGGAGCAGAACGCCAGCAGAAAAGCCAGTGCAGAAAGCCAGCTGACCAGAGGGCATTGTTAAAGAAAGTGATGCATTCCTATAGCTAAAAGAACAAAGACTCTAGTGAGCAAACTTTTCTTTTGTAAAGAGTAAGGTTCAGGTCTCAGTCTGGCAAATTGTTATCGTTGCACCTTATTCAAAGATAGAGGGTAATTGGTTTGAAGTAGGGGGTTTTTTCAGTCACAATGAAATGTTGCTTTGTTTCAACACTGAAAATAAAAAAAAAAGCACAACATGAGTTTGCTTAGTAAAATCATTAAAATTTGTGATTTTTTTTTTTTCTTTTTTNTTATTCAAAGATAGAGGGTAATTGGTTTGAAGTAGGGGTTTTTTTCAGTCACAATGAAATGTTGCTTTGTTTCAACACTGAAAATAAAAAAAAAAAGCACAACATGAGTTTGCTTAGTAAAATCATTAAAATTTGTGATTTTTTTTTTTTCTTTTTTTTGGTCCCTGGAAAAGCTGTAGAATGGTGAGATTTTCAGCACTGGGAGGTAATACTGTTAGTAGTTTCACAGTAATGTTAAGAAAATGACCTGCAAAAATTATGTTCTATATTTATGTGGCTTATTAAAAGAGTTGCATGGGACTAAGTATAAGTTTGCATGTTTTATTTGTGATTCAATACCACAGGAAACATTCTGCAGCAACCTTGGAAATGCCAAGACTCCACAGTGCAAAGACAGTATAATTTTTTTTTTCTGGTGAAGGCTGCATTAATGTCAGTCCATGTACATGCTGAGTACTCCTCTACCTGCCAACACCTCATGATGTGTCGAGAAACAAGTCACCAAGTCACCTGTCAGATGTGTCCTTTCAACTTATTCCTTTCAGTGAAGTTTTTGATGAGAAGTAAAAGAATCATTCCCAGTTTTTCATTTAATGAAGAAAATTTTAAGTATTTTAGGTAGACTATAAAATGCTCTAAACAGATACAAAAAACGACGGTGAACTTTTTCAGTATTAACTTTTCTAATTTACTTTTTCCTCTGTTCCTATTTCATAGGCTAACCAGTTTATTATCTAGATCAAAATGTCAGAGTTCCTGAAGAATAGAGAGTTTCTAGTTCACATGAATGGCAGTTCTTTTGCATTTTAAAATCTGTTATAAAGGGAAATCTGACCTACGATGTCTGGAGAATAGCTGAATTGTAGCTCACTTGCTGCTTCTTTTTTCCTCATCTGAGTAGGGGAAAGTTTGTCTGCTACAGGGAATGAAGCATTTTTGTAGGAAAGAATGTGTACTAAAAAGTAATGTTTTCCCAACTGAAGTCACTGCTGTTAAGGTCAGCGCATAAAACACATTAATAACATTTTGATTTGTTCTTCTCCTGGAATCTCAAAGCAGAAGTCATTATGTTTTGAGAACAAGAACAGAAAGAGTCTCTGGTGTAAGACAGTGCTTTGCATACTGGAGGTTGGTGACAGCCGGCTGTTATGGTTTTCCTAAAGAATAATGGCTTGTGTTACCATCAGACCGAGGGAGGGTAAGACCAGTACTTATAGCACTCCATCATTGAAAAACCTTGCGCATTAAAATGTAATCAGTGACAGCCCTCACTCTTCCATACCCTCCTGCACTACTAGATGATAAGACAGAAGAAAGAGCCTTAGCCTCAGTGCATTTAAGTCATGAAGAAGGACAGGAGCTTGATCACCTCTCTGGAATCTTTGGGTATAAAGTAGAATGCAATGTAAATTATAGGACTCAAGACACCAATAAACATCAGCTGTGACTATATATATAGTGAGCAAATGGTCTTTAATTAAATACATGGAAAACGAAAATGTGTATTTAAGAATGTTCCTCTGAGATCCTGTTTCTTCACATTCTAATTGTTTGAGAGGCTGCTGCTGGAGGAGTCCTTCCAATTTTATGTTCATTGTAAAGTAAAAGAAAAAAAAAAGCATCACTGAAATTCAGTAAATAGTTATTTAAAGTTTGACTGAAGCTGTAAGAAACTAACTTTTATTTCTTTAATGGTTGGGCATATATTAATGACTTCGGTCATGTTAAGAGTCATTCGGAAATGTAAAGCACTAGCAATAATTTCAGGAAGTACTTCTAGTTGTAATTGTACATCCTCTCTATAATGATGCTGTTAACCTGAGATTTCAGCCCCTAAGCTTACCAGAGCTATTTATATGTTTACTTACCCCAAGGTACTAGCTGTGAAAATCCTTGAAAAAGCACCATCATTAGCACCCAATTAAAGAGAAAACTTATGCTAATAAAGCCAGGAGTTGCCTTTTAATGCTATGAAAAAGAAAAAAATATTTGATGAATGTATTTCTGGAAACCTTTTGATGTTCATGATAATTAGTTCAGTCCAGCTACTAAATTAGGGGCAGTTAAAGTATTATACAGACATTTGAAGGTTGCTATATTCAGAGAAGACCTTTTGCAATCCTTTGGCAGTGAATGACATCTTATCCAATATACAGATTTAGTCAAACAATGTCAGCAGTGGAAAACCAACTCAAGGATTCTGTTTGGGTTTTTGGAGGCTTTGTGTAAATCTTAGATGAGGAAAATAAATGAAAATATTTGAAAAGGCAGCTGTATAGCTGCAGAAAGTTATAGTTCCTACATCTGCAGAAAGCTATAATTCCTACATTCAAAGTCATTGTTATTATCAATGCAGTCCACTGAAGAATCCATAGCATATCATTCTTGAATATATTCAACAACAATTTATGACTTATTTCAACTAAATACATTTCTGAACCATTCTAGTACTGTGCAAATGCCTCTCTCAGCTAAGTGACTTCAAGTGTCTGGTGCTAGTTTCAGAGGGCAAACAAATACACATTTTTTAATAGTCTAGATTAGCTTCTGATCTTCTCTCAGAGTGGTTCAAAGGGACAAAAGACCTCCTTTTCCAAGTACCTAAGAGTTTGCTGTGGCAGAGGTGATCTGATGGAGTACAAAGAAGCTTCTTTGAGGGCGTATGGTACTTTCCAACCCCTGTATGGTCTTACAATCCAGAGGATGGGCTGGTACCAAACGGTGCAAATTAGGGCTAAAATTGCTTTACATTGTATTAACTTCTTCATGTCCCTGTGGCAGCATTGCTCAAAGAGGCTTGCAGAGATCTAAAGCTGTCCTGGTCCTGCCTTCTTCAGTGAAGGCCAGGGACTACTCTGGCCATCTCTTGTACACCTAATTCACCTTTCACCTGATATACCTATACACAACAGATGTAAATACAAATAATGAAGGATGTTTTATTTTTAGTATATAAAAATATGATAAAAATTGAGGATTTTCTTCTGGTTGGGTAAGAGGGCATTGCTCTCCCTTATCTGTATGAATTACCAACACAGTCAGCAACTATTTTATATTTTTGTCTCTCCTCTCCTCTCCTCTCTCCTCTTCTCTCCTCTCCTCTCTCCTCTTCTTTCCTTCATTTAAATGTATTTCCATTCTTATTTTTTTTCTTGTAACTTTTTTTGTCTTTGACTTACTATGTTGCTTCTTCACGGGAACATCTGAAGCAAAACATTTGCTGAATTCAGAGCTGCTGAAGAATGCATTGATATGCGTGGACTCCCTAAAGATACATCTTAACCCCTACAGATCTGATCCTTCAGGAGCTACACAATATAGCTCCTAAAAACACAGAAATCTGCATGGCCTAAAGTATAAAATGGTGTAAATGCCATCACTACTGCAAGCCATTTGGCTATTACAGTAAGGAAAGCTGCAAGAGTTTTGGTTGCATATTTTTCAGAATACGCCAGGGTGTATTTTTGAGCTAAAACACGCCGCTGACCTTGTAGCGAGCTAAACAGATCAAAGGAATCAAAGTGTAAAAACCGCAACATTTCATGTAATAAGTATATATCTTCGGTCATGGACAAAGTGACAAAATCATCTAAAGATGCTTAAATAAATGTCAAGAAAATTCCGCTCAGCTGCGTTCGTGCATGACCGAGAGCTAAGGCGGCGGCTGCTCATCTTCTGAGAGAGTCCGGCACACAGCGAGCGGCAAAGCCCGGCTGAGGCTGCTCTGTCACACGCCGAAGTCAGGAGCTGGGACAACTCATTTACCCTGTCGGTGTCTTAGTGTTCAGATCCACAGGCCAGCAAACGGCCATTGCCGCCCCTCAGACCTCGCCTGGCGGGTGCCGGTGCCGGGCGGGCCTGCGCGGGCTGCCGGGCGGCTCCGTGAGGGGCCCTGCCCGTCCCGGCCCACCCACCGCAGGGCACGGCCGCGTGGCGAAAAAGCGTTTAAGAGAGGGCAAAGAAATGCCACAAAGGTCAATGCTGAGGCATTGAAAGAAATGCCACAGCAAGGTCAGACAAGAAAGAGTGGGATGAGGTGCCCCAGGTGCTCGATCAGACATTCCCCGGGAGAGAACCCGCTGGAGCGGGGTTTATCCTGCAGAACTGCAACCCATGGAATAACATACTCCGGAGCAAGGGAGAAGTGTGAGGAGGAAGGATCATCATAAAGGAGCTGTTCTGTACTAACCACAGTCCCCATGCCCCGTCCCCATTCCCCATCCCCTGGTGCTGCTCAAGGGCTGGGGTGCTATTGTTTTAATCATTGTTTCTTCCAAATCTATTTCAATCGTCAATAAATCAAATTAGTTTTCTCTAAGGCAGGTCTATTTTCCCCATGACAGTAACTGGTAAGTGACCTGCCGGTATTTCTCTCTGAGCATTCTCATCCTATTCCTTCCCATTCTGCTGAGGAGGAGCGGTGAGAGAGGAGCGAGAGTGCAGCTGGGTGGGCAGTGAGCAGCAGATGGACAAGGTCAGCCCACCCCAAGAACACAGCAGAGGCTGCCAAGTGCTGCAGGTGCAGGAGTGGTGGATTCACACAGATACACTCCTATCAGGTCTGCCTGTTGTCTGCCACACAGAGGAGTGTTTCTGTGATTGTGCTTCTTCTATGTGAATAGACAGCTGTTATACGAGTCAGTGCTGAATTAGGGATATTCTCCTGTCCCGTGGGGCAGTGCTGTGTTGACATACATACTATGCTTGGATAGGCATTACATGATAGTCACCACAGTGGTGGAGCACAAGCCTGTGCTTGACGTGCTAGATTAGCTTCCTGACATAGAAGGATTTTGCAAATTATACTGCCTTTTTTGAATGGGGTTGATGAGTCTTGAGGCTGAGGCACAGAAATTTACATCTTATCCAGAAATGGATCAATATTCTGCATTAAAATTTTAAGTGTAAGTCTCAAGGACAGAATCAGACTGACTGACCGACCATAAAGTGGAGACCAAAATATGAGACTTAGATTTCCCCTCTATGATACAGTAATACCTAACATAAGCAGCAGTACCCTACCTCATGTAACAATAAACAATTCTGCACAGTCAGTTTTGAAGAGAAGAGGTCCGTACACACACTTCTTCAGTGTTTGCTACAGTCCTGCCTATGCAACTCAGAGGTGGTTTCATCTACGCTGTCAAAATAGTTGGTTTTGCTGTCGAAGATTCCTGCTTGCATTAATGTGATATGCTGCTTGGCTGTGGATAACCCTTCATAGGCAGCTAAAGCTTTTTAGGTATTTATCAGGATAACTTAGTGAATTTTCTTCAGATATGGATTTTTTAAGACATTTTCCAATCCTTGGCACCTCAGAGATATTTTTCCAGACAGAATTCAGTACAGTTCTGGTATGTTCCTCATCACACTGACATCCTTATTTAGGGACATATTTCTCAGGGTGCTTAGAAATTCATTCAGTAGCATAAATAAATAAATAAATAAACTTAACACCTAACTAAATGTTAATAAAATATTGCAAAATTTCATCAATGCTATTGATATGGGTTCAACTTTTCTTCTGTTCAGGTTACAAAAGCCATCAGCCATACTGCTAAAGAAGAGCATGTCCCTTGCCATTTTAAGAGCCCAACTGCATTGTGAGTACAGAGACATTTGTCTTAGGTAAGACTTGCGGCAGTGTGGAAGAGAGGATCGTGGGACCTAGAAGAGGTGAAGCGTAGCTGCATTATTTTCTAGCTCAGTCATGCAAGGGCAGATGGATATGAATTAGTCAGATGAAGAACTGACCAGGAGTTGTTTTACTGCTTCCAGACCTAGGCTGTTTTATTTGCATGTCCCCTCACTTAAATGTGGCAGTCACTGCAAAACCAGAGAGCTTCATGTTGGGCTCTGATACGCTGTGGAGTCCTGCATATTTCAAAGTTCTCAAGGTCATGTGTGTGCAATCCAGAACCGAAAGAAATGCAGTTGCACATGTGTATTAATAAAGAATGCAATCTCTCTCTAAATTGTAGATGATTATAGGGTTAAATTTGAGATCTTCCCCTCTGTTGTTTAATTATGCTGAAAACATTAATTACCAAACATTTGTATCAAACATTAGACTTCCTCATCTGAATATGTTTTGGTTTGTTTTGGTTTTTGGGTTTTTTTTTAGTTATGGAATGGTTGACAAGGTGCTAATAATGCCAGGGTTGAGGGTTTGATACTCATATGGGCCATTCACGTAAGAGTTGAACTTGATGATCCTTGTAAGTCCCTTCCAATTCAGAATATTCTTCGACTGTGTGATCTTAACAACAAATCTGCAGTACATTGCTAATGTCTATACAAATTAAAAAGTAGAAAGCAGAAAAATGTAGCATGAGCATGGGTGAATGTATTTCAGTACAAAAAAGTGAAAAATAAGTACTTGAAGTGCATGGTCAGAACATAAGATTGTGTAGAAAATTTAGGCAGGAGATTGCAGAAACTGAATGAATCACTACATAGAAAAGAAATGAAGAATGTACGTAGGCCTTTAAACTGGAATTGCAAAGGCAAAAAGAAAATAGAGATAATATAAAAAGGGTGAAAACTAGAGAGGACATAACATACAAGTGGAAGAAGACATAAAAAAGCATAATTGGATTTGGCAAAATGAGCAGGAATGGTGAGAGAGAACATGGACAATGACAATAACAAGAAAATTGGTGAAGAATAAATTGGTTTCATTTGATGATAAGTCTTTTTCTTAATTTCTGACTCCTTTTGGTAGATTGTTACGTATTAGGCTGTATTGAAATGGCTTAGCTGACTGAATATCCGGCAGAGTCATGCACTGGGATTATTTCACCCTGATAACTGATAGAAGCTGCATGTGTGTAGCAAACAAGGTGATCAACTAACCACCAAATTATAGCAGAAGTATCTACTTCAGTTAAGAACATGGGATGTACTGGATTTTTTTCCTGGGGTTCATCCTGTGTTTCATGGACTTTTTATACAGATGAATTCCTGTCATGAATTCCACTCATGAAGGCATTGAAGAATTATCTTAGGTTTAGTCAAAATCTTTCTCTTATCTCAAGGAGACATGTATTCATTAAGAAGTAACTAGTAAAAACATTTACGCTTGTGATTACTCCTTTAAAATATAACAATATTGAAAACCTCTTAATGTTTAAAATACTTTTAGTAAAAAATGTTAGAAAGCAGAGACAGCAGAATATGAGGCCTTTCCTATTTAACCCATCTTGCATGGTGGATCTAGGCATGGCAGTGACTAGGTGTCATATGACAGCTCCTTGGTTTGCTGTGCCAGGCAGGATGCAGTTTCAGATGAGAATGTAAGAGGAAAGTTTATGAAACAGCATTAGTGAAACTCAGCTCAGTTTTAAATCTCTGCTTTTCAGTTCTGAAGCAGCATCTGAATCTAAAGGTAAGGAATCATCTTCCTTTTCCCTGTCTGACGTGAGTAAATTGCCGAGCATATTTTACAAGAATAAAATAAATGAGATTTTTCAGTGTACATGAATAATTCTGAGCAAGCCTGCAAAAATCCAGATGCCATTATTGCTCTAAGCAAGTTTTGAAGGCCAAACTAGGCTACCTGACTGCTCATTAAGCATTTATTTTCCTGATCCTTTGGAAAGAACTACCACTTTTTGTGAATTCACTCTAGCATAGTCAGAAAGGAATGACTCTGATCACAATTTTGTAAGAGCAAGGTCCTGATGTTTCACTACCTGAATGGACTAAGCAGAGGGATGATATTGACGTGTACACACATGAATGCCTTTCCCTGATCCCAAAGAAATCTGTCATGCGGATGTTTTGTGTTGTAGGTCTGCTCTCAGTACAGGAGCTGATATTTCTGGCTGTTCAGAAACATTCTTTGTAACGACCTTTTGATATTTTCATGGTTCTTCCACTGAGTTTGTTCCCTCTGGAGGCTTAAGAGTTTTCAGATCCTATATTTGCATTGCATAGATGCTCTGTGCATCTTTTTTTAATGCTTTTACATCTGCAGACCTTCTCTCACAAGGATAGTCCGACTTGTCATTTTGTCATTAACGGTTCCTTTCCTCATAACCCAGAGAAATATATTTTTGAACTGTAAGCCTATTGCACAAATACAATATAAAGTCTCTAAATGGGACAAAACCAATAACCAAATAAAAAAAACCCAAGTTAAACTTTTCAAAAATGTTGCTCTTAGAAAAACAGAACTGGCTATCTGCCCACCTCTTTATTTAGTGAAACAAAAAAACTTGGATGCTTCTGTAGTTAAGTGTGGTTAAGTGTAGTTCATTATTTCACCTTCCTTCTACCTGTGGAAATTCCTAGGGATCCACCACACAAATGTCCTCATGGGCAAAGTTTAGCAATTTTGAGGAGTGTCTAACCAGACAATAAGAATGAATCCTGACACTTATTTGCTTTTTGAGGGACTCTAAGCTCTAGCAGAGCAAATTAATATGATTTTCCTAGATGACTGAGATCCAAGGTACCCTTAAATGGGATTTAAAATTTTGCTGGTTAATCAGATTTCTCTACAGTTTTAATGGACTGTTTACAGTGAATAAAAAAAGGTCCATGAATAATCAAGGAATGAAAAATTATCAGTCCCCTGGATCATATAGTTTGTATTCCTTACTGTATTGTAAACTGTGAAAGCAATATACACCTGTTAAATTGGTAAGTTAGTTTTTCTACATTTTTTTTTTATTTTGTTTTAATTTAATGACTGGACCACAGAGAGATAGTTGGGGAGATAAGGAATGCAGCAGGGAGGAGGAGCTCTCCCTGCACGCAAAGGAGAGAGCGTGTTGCAGTAAGGGTGACTAGTCTATGAAGGTTTGGACAGATTTGCTGGAGCAGGCAGCAGGGCTCAGACAGCATTAATGAGATTGTTTATTAGTACCGGATGAACAATTCTGCAGCTCACTTGACAAACACCAAGCAAAAAGCACCGCAGGGGAGCGTCCCACTGCCTCAAGCAACTCCGTGATCTGTGGAACAAAATAATCACTGAAGAAAAACAATCTATTTTCCATCTATTGAGTTTTCTCTAACATATGAAAGTGCTTCTATCAGAATTTAAAATCTAGGCTAACCCTGCATGAGATCAGGAGCTTTGTTTAAAAATCAGAAGTCTGTAGTTAAAACAGCAGCACAAACCAGAAAAGTTGTGACTGACTTAATAAGCTGTATATGCTGTACAGCATCTATTTAATTTCTGGGTTTTTAAAGTTCTTTGTTTTTGATTGTTTAATTCAAAAGTGTTACCTTAGCTACTGCATAGCATCAGATTTTCTTACTACTGAAAACTACTCTATTTTACACAACTGTCTGATATTCCTGCATGCCACAGTGTCTGAATCTGTTTGAAATGGATGTTTGTCAGCTAACTTCACGAGAGCCTTTTATTTTTTTTCTTTTTGAATACATTCCCTCAGGAATGAATGCCTGAACTAAGCTTTGTCAGTAGCAAATACACTTTTTGGTATGTGTACACACACATTTCTATTCACATGAAAGCAGTGTGTGCATAAGTATGTTCACATTTACATCATCTTTCTCTTTCCGTTCTTCCATTCATTTATCCATCCACACATCCATTCACCCATCCAGTTTAAGAGCAATTTCTTAGAGTATAGGATAAACAATAGACTTTGCAGGGTTTTAATCTTTAACTTTTTCTCATCAGTGATCCAAGATCATCAGAAAAATGAATGTGAAAGGCTGATTTTGCTTCTTTATTAAGTAAGTCTAAGAAAAGTGACTAAACTGAAAGGAATTAGTCACACTATGTTATTTACATTTTGAATTAGTGCCCAGAGTGGTTTATTCAACTGGTTGCTAAAGTGATTCTATGATTTCTCAGGTCATTTGTACTCAAAACTGAACCTCAGTGTTATAATTGAAGGTATACCATTTTGAGGGGATGTGTCTTTACCATGTTCCTTATATGGTGTTATGCTTGCTTTCTTGTGATAACCAGATGCAGATACAGACTCCATCAGTATGAGTTGTCATTGTGATGTCGATATGTTAAATACTGAGTGCATTCTTCCTTTTCCTCTAGCTCACCTGCTCCTTTCCTTCATCAAGCCAGTGAACAACTCTTTTAACTCAGCAGAAAAGTTGCCGCACATATCTGTACTCATACACTGTTGTCCTTCCACAACCTTGAAACAGTCATTCTTGAATTCTCATTTGACTGCAGTTTTATGCGTTTGGATTTAAAGTGTTTAGTACACCACAATTTTCATTGCTCTCTAAGGTTTATCTTCCCTGACTCTCACAGGTATTGCAGAAATGAAGCATCTTTCTGTTCAGCAGGAGAGCTGTTGTGATTGCTGACAAGCAAACTGTATCTAGAAGGAATTTCATCCCTAAAGTTAGCTCTTTCAGTGAGCAAGAATGGATTGGCAATAGCACCTGTGCTGGTACATGGAAGCTACTTATCTATTTGGAAAGCTTTTTCTTACGTGGTTCAGCATAAAGCAATACCATGTAGTAAATGCAGAAAGCTGAAACATCTGCTTAAATAACCTCTTGATTATTTATTAGGAATGGTAAAATTATATCTACCTTGGTACAGCTGAGGAAAAAGGAGTCCCTGTCACCACAAACAAACTGAAGATTTTATTTAGCCTAAAAATAAATTTCTGCCTCCATGTGCAAGAGATGTCTCATTCTTGCTCATATGGATATTTTGACTATACAGAAGTAAAACTTGAAATTACAATGAACAGCAGTCATTATTTTATGCAAATTCTAGGTTAAATGCTTTCAGTTTAATGCTCTTTGCAAGATCTTATGTGTATTGAAATCCCAATAGGTACTTGTTGACTATTTAAACCCATAAGCCTCATCATTTTGAAGGTGGTGAGATACTGGATAGAACAGGTTGCCCAGGGATGTTGTGGTTGCCCTAATCCAAAAAGTGTTCAAGGCCAGGTTGGATAAGGCCTTGGGCAGCCTGGTCTAGGCAGAGGTGTCCCTGCCCATGAAGGGGGTGGTTGGGACTGGATGATCTTTACAGTCTCTTCCAACCCTTAACATTCTATGACTGTGATTCTATGATTTATTGAGGAGCTCTTTGATGTGATCATCCTGGTCTGACAGCCAGATGGACTGTCAAGGCCCATAGCTGTCAGCCAGGTAACTGTACTGTGTCAGTTCAGCTGCACTCTGTAGGCACAGTTAATTGAGGATATGATTGGTAAGGACTGAATGTTGTGGCTGTGTCCTGATAATGATCCATAGTGATTATAAAGCAACCACTGTGACTGTGTGTTGTTAATGAGCGGTAATCTAGTCAAGCCTTGTTTTGAAATTTGAAACTTGCCTGGCTTATCAGTGTTTTAAATGTTTCTATCATGGACATCTCTAATTTTATGACTGGTGTGTGTATATATATATGTGCACCCTCACATATTTTCAGTTGTAATGCCAGTTTCAGGCATTCACCGAGAGTGTGACAGAGAATTTTACCTGTAATCGCATATTCTCAGCTTTCACCTACCTAGCTGTCTGCACTTTTTTGTGCATTTGTGGTACATCATAGTCAGCAAGGGAGAAAGGCGCCATCAGGCCTCACTCATTCCAACTCTCCTGGACATCTAACTTGGATTTGGAGTCACCTCTCTGGGCTGCCTACACCTCTCACCTCATTATAGAGAAAGGTTACATGAATTTCTTGGGTTTGGAACTGAATACAAGTCATTGCTGAACTGTTTCCCATCCCTGGAGATTGCCTCTTCTAGGTACTTAAATTTTCTTTTAATTCGGGCCCAAGCTGTCTAAACATAAACACAGTCAACACATATTTTTTGGAATTATGCAACAGCCACCTGTATCAAGAGGAATATTAATTTATTTCAGTGGTCTTTTTGCTGGGAGTTCTGAATGTGAGCTTACTTATCAGTGGTGAGGAGAAAGCTCAGTCCATTATCTGGTGTGCCTGCAGCTAGGCAGCTGTACTCATTTTATTGAACCAAGTTCAGAGATTCATAGATCATAAAAGCCAGAAGGAACCATTGTGATCATTTGCTGTGACCTCCTGCATAACACGGTCTATTGGAAATTTTTGAATTAATTCACATATGAACTAAAGTGTTCCATTTAGAAAAATAGCCAATCTTGAAAGTGTTTCCAGAGATGTCTGCCACAATCAGTAGCAAATTATTTTAATGTTTTATTAGTCTATAGTGCTTTATAGTCGATCCAAATTTGGTTTACTTCAACTAGATCATTTGATCCCATTACAGAATTACCTGCTGCACTGATGAATCTGCTATTATGAAGTGCCTGTTTGTCATGTGGGTACAGAGACTTAAGGCATGCAATAACCCAACCTTCCCTTTATTAAAGAAGACTGAATTAATTAGCTACTGAAGGACATGTATTGTGAGAGGTACTTTCTTATGAATAGAACTTGTATAAACATTTTCTACATGATGAACACCCTTCTAATATTGTAGGCCTTGGAGCTGGACAAGACAATATCCCCATAGATGTTACAGCACCACCAAGTACAGAAATACAGATACCTTATCTATTCCCAATAAATATCCTGTTTAGTGAAACAGGATTTATGTGACTGGTTTTGATCTTGCTGTTGCATTTAGAGGTTGAATTAGCTATTAGCTGAACAGGTCTTTTAATACTTATGTCTTCAGATAAAAAAAAAGAGACAAATTCTTCTGTTTTGTAAGTACTGGCTACATTTGGACCTACTAAATGCATTAAAAAATATTCAAAGCCATACTGAATGTCCGCACTGGTGCTCATTTTAGCACGTGATCTACCCTTAGTGTTAGAGATATGTCCTTATTGTTTGCCTTTCACACACTGTTATGTCTTCTAGAAATAATGTACCTTATTTTATATCTTCTCTAAGTCCTTCTGTGTAATCACAGATATATCAAGCAACATATATTAAAATAATAGCTGCTGTCCACTCCTGAGCAAATAATGATATTTATTTTACCTTCTCTCTCTGGGGGATTGAATCTTTAGTGATCTCAGTTACCAATCTCCCAGAGTTCCTAATGGAATTGAGGTAATTCTTTCCAAGGCTATTTCTGAGCATGCAAATCACATTTTTTCCTCTGAAGAAGTTTCTCCTTCATTCTCTCTGATAGCTACAGAAAGAACCCAGGGAACCAAACAAGTAGGTGAGGTGGATTCCTGAAGGTGGGAGCGGCTCATACCCATTAGTGAAATTATCAGCCAGTTTTAATCCTTTGATAGGTTTCATATTCGCTTTCTGTTGATCTTATTTTGTAAGCAAAATGTGTTAAGTCAAAGGCCTTAGAGTAGTCTAAGAACATTACATCAAGACCACTAATCAGTTGCAATTACTTCTGTTACTTTATTAAGACTTACAATATGATCACAAAGATATTGTTAGGTCTTCGTAATTATACACAAGAGGAAAGTGCCCTTTCTCCTTAAACTCATTAATTCTGTGAAACTGAGCTGGTCTGTTGTTGCTACATACCGTGGTTAGTGATAATCTTGGGATGTCAGTTTCTTTCCCACTTCTGTGACATGTTAGTGAACACATTTTTCACTGCAATTCTTGCGAGCTGCTGGAAGGGCAAGGCATAGGAAACTTGACAATTCCTGTCTTGAACATTGTTTTCAGTGCAAGTCATATTTTTCATCTTCTGTGCAGGTCCTGTTCTGGGGTAGGTTATTGCATAGGAACATGATGGCATAATTTTTTCTGTAGCATGAGTTGACTTTTCAGGATGATTGTCTGTGTGCACAACCTTGGGATGATTAGACTTGCAAACTCCAAAGGAATATGTTACACCAAAAATCATCCTGGAGCACATGTGTATGGTTTGGTTATATTCTTCCACGCAGCTTGAAAGCAGCAGTGACTTCTCTGAAATTTGAAGCGGTTAAAGTGGAGCACCTGGACTTTGAGGGGAGTGGAGAGGGTTCTGCACTCTATAATTTTTTGTGCCACTTATCAAAACCAGAAAAGCCTGTACAGGAAATTTTGTCATGTTCATTGCACTCTTGCTTGGATTTCTAGATAACATTCTCTTTTCTCTCGTGTAATGAATGAAAGAACGAGGGCTTCACGGAGATACTGGAAACAGTCTTGCTTTCATTAAAATTTGCCTATATGAAGATATTTACATAACTAGAACAAGAATGAACATTCTAAACATCATAATAAGGTTCAGTCAAAAATCAGACTGGACAGAAAAGCATTACAACAATTCTTTTTGTTCATCAGTGTTATCTAGACTGCAGAACAGAGAAATAAAATTTAGAAATAAGAGAAAAGGGAAAAAGCCAGAAAGACAATTACTTTTAGTTCAAAAAGTTATTTAAAAATATTCAATACATGGCACACTGCAAGAAAGAAAACGTTCCTAAGAAAATGTTTAATTACAAAATGAAAGAAGACTGCTACCAGACAATCAATATTTTCATAGGATATAAAGCAATCAAGGCCCAAGGCATTACACGTTGTATTTCAGCTGACAGATAGTTCCACTTGGTACATGAAATACTACTGCCCCAAAGAAGTCAGTGCCAGGCAAGGGTGATAGTAAGGAATTTACCTGCAAATCTTGATACAGCAGTATCCAGGTTCTCACCTTTTTTTTTTTTTGTCCTTACCTGTTAGGCTAGAATTTCATGGTGTATCTATTAATGCAGAGGCACGAAATGAAGATGGTGACATATGTATTATTTGCCTGTGATCACACCTGGGAGACACGTGAATGTGGTCTATATTTAGGCAAAGTGTTAATTAAAATATTTTTTACCTTTTGGACTGTCTTGGTTTAAGACAATTTAAGAGGGCAGACACTCCCAAAGGAGTTACCTCCCCTTTTAGTTTTAACCACTCCCTTTTCACCACTAAGGAGAGACGAATGTGAGAAAATATAAGTGAAAAAAATAACAGTTTAGTAAAAAATGGAACAGCAACAGGCAAAAAATAAAAGTGATAAACACCAGCTACAAAGCTCCTGAATCTCACAGACTCGGAACAAAGAGGAACAAAAATGGCGGACAAATGCTCCTCCCAAGATGGTGCCCTCCACAGGTGACTGTGTGGAGGGGAGAGGACAGAGAGAAAAACAACGCAGCCAGTGAACCTCTGCAATTACAAAACCCCACTTTTCTCCCCAAATAACAACCAATGGTGAACAAGGACAAAACAAAAAGAAAACCTGGAGTCCAAAACCAGCCAAATGCCCCTCATCTCTGTGGCAGCCTGAACTGGGTCAGCAGCTGGAACTTGTGGAGGAACTTCACCTTCTCCTCAGCAAAAGCAGCATGCAGCTGGTTGGGGTGCCTTGGACTCCGTGCCCTGCCACTTCGACTGGGCACTGCTGGCTGTACGGAGTGGAACTGTTTCATTTTCCTTGACATGGTGCTGCGGCTGCTTGTCTGCCATGTGCCGCCTCAGCTCTCCTGGCAAGGACGAGAGGGAAAGGCAAGAGAGCTCCTGCCTGAGCAACACTGACCTTAAAAGAGAAGCACTACCTTGCTGACATAGTGGTTCTGTTTCTGGCCGCCAGGTCTTAAGAGATGGTAACAATTTTGGGTACAGATAGGTATGGAATACAATAACATTTTGGGTTACCCAGGTCTGGAACTATTCCCTTATCATCCTCCTTCTTCAGTGAATGCAGTACTTTGATAGCCTATCGTAAATGTTAGCAGAATAGTTCAAAATCTCTTATTGAAACATGGAATGGCCTGACTGTGCCACAAGATAATATCTAGCACATACCTCCCTCTGTCACACCCTGGTGCTCGCTTGCATGAAGGCTGATTCTCAGGGATGAGCAGGCAGCACAAACAAAGAATACAAACAGCACAAACTGATCAATTTCATGATAGTGCAGTGCTTTTGCAGACAGAGACAGATCCTATTTTATTTGCATTTTGAAAGATGCACTATTAATCTTTTCACACTTGGCACCCAGTTGCTAGTGAAGCATCTGGGCATGAGGGCTAGTGACCCTAAGAGGGCATTCTTCTCTAACTGTGCCACTATGAAGTGTAGCTGTTTGGTGCAGTAATACCCATGATGGCTCAGCCACTGCAGACATCCACCTCTCTGTTCTTTAGTTTCTAAAGAGGTTGCATTTACCACAGGCAATGTAAAGTGGCCACAAGCCTTAAACATTCCCCAGTTCAGTGCAGAGACAATTCCTTTAGAGAAATAGTTCAGAGCAATAGAGCTGGCACAGATTTCTTCAGTGTTTTTGATTATTTAATTAACTTTGACACTATTCCTCTTACTGCATTTAATTATCACTAAATACTCTAGATCTTTGCAAAACACAGTTCTCTTGCCAAGGTGATTTTTTTTCATTTTAAGGAGTCTGCATTTTTGCTCATTGCTGATTTCAGTGCCATTTGTGTGTGTGATGACTGAAGTGGCATTGGGCCACTAAACACGTGAGCACAATGACGCACATCTTTCATACTTTCTGAAAAAAATCCAATTAAAAAAATATAAACTCATATTAATTATGCACATACAAAAAAACTGCTAAAAGTTCAAGGTGGTCATGATGAAGAATTTCAACTTGCCATCAGGAATTTCTTTTCACCTGCAGAATAGGGTTAGAGTATTGTGGCATGTATCCAGGCAAAGTATGCTTTCCCAAAGTAAAACAGTGTGCTTTCCTGAAGCAAATTTTAAAAGTGATGAGAAAGTACTAACAAAATCTTATTTCTGATTTTGCAAACACAAGCAAATCTTCATGAAAATTAAGCAATCTATGAATAGAAATTTCATTATGTAGCTTCTTTGAGCTCCTTAAGAAAATGTATGGTCTAAGTTATGAATATTCAACAGTCCATAAAATACCATATTTAAGGATTCTTCTAATATGCCTGAGTTATGAATAGTTCCAGGAAAGGTGTAGAAGGGGAATCTAAATTTGTCAATTCATTCTCAACTGAATTATATGCTAATATTATGATACATAATTTGAATATTGCATCTTATAGTTGCTTAGTTCTTTCATTCCTATGATCTAAAGCATTTAAGAAATTATATTTCATGAAGTAAAGAAACCTGGCTGAGAATGAAATTTACAGCAGGTGTTGTAAACTCAATTTAAACCACATAAAATAAATCTCTAGGTGGCAGTTGCCGCTCAGGGCCATGTTTGAATAACATGGTAACATATTCAAAAGGACACAGTGAACGAACAGCTACAAACAGATAAAAATGCTAAAATACAAAATAATAATTGCCAGTGAAGAGGCAGTGCCTTCCAAATTAGGCACCTTGAAGGTCGAAGGAGTGAACTTCTGCATCTAGAATAGGTCAGAGTCATTTTGCTGAGGTCTTTCTTTGATGTTAAAATCTAATTTGCCAAACCCAGAAGTCTTTCTCAGAAATAATTTCAACTGAAGTTGATTAGGAAGGTTTCAGAGGATACTACAAATGTTCCAAAGAGAATAAAAGCACAAGCTCCATTTCTCATACTGTGAGGTGAACCCACCTTTTCCCCCTAAGGGCCTTTCTTCAGATAGGAGAGACTCCACAGCAAGGGACAGGAAAGGAAACAGTACTTGTAGGGAGAAGGCGATAGAGAGAATTTTGCTCTTGAAAAAGCTGAAGAATGTCTCCTGACCACTGGATGCAGAAGCCTGCACTCTTCGTCATTCACAAAAGGTCCTGCAATCTTGCATAGTTATGATTGGCCCAGATTTTCTTTTGCTTTCCCCTCAGTCCATCAGCTAAACCCTGTGGAGCTGGCCCAAGGAATTGCAAACAGTGGCATCGCCTTCAGTTAAATTACTGCAATTTTAAAATTGTGAGTAGCAGTTTATTGTGCTGTCTAATAACCATAATAATTCTCAGCACTTTCATATAGCTATTTATCTTCAAAGAGTATCACTAATATTAGCTAATTAATTTTCTGGTTTTCTTCTAAGACACAGTATAGCAGGCTGTGATCATGCAGACCGCCCAGGTAATTATAATTTTCTTTGCATTGAAGATTATTCCAAAGACTATTTTTGTTATTTTAGGTGTAGTCTTGCAAATGCTAATTTGATCAGATAAAAGTTAACACTAAAGTGATTAAATTATAGAATTTCTGTTTAAAAACTTTAAGAGTGGCATGCTAGTAAATCTTTATTGAAAAAGGATTCTTCCATCTAAAACTTAACTGTTAAGTACTGAAAAATAGCATTAAAGGACTGGTTTTGACACAGACCAGGCACAGGAGGAATATAAGGGAATCTAAATTTTATACTATCAGAAAATTATTAAATTAAATATTCAAAGTTCAGAGCAGTGTTTTGAGAATGTTTTCCACAATGATTTTCAGCAGAGCAGCAAGCAGAAATTGGTCCTTTTCACTTAAAAGAGGAAGTATAACAGATGCATTTTGCAACAAATAATTTGGTCAAGATGCATAATGCATGAGCCACTGTTCCACTGACCACCATTTTCTCAATTCTTGATTGTTTTTATTACTCTAGTGATTATTGCTTCTTACTTAAGGGACAGCAAGTGGTTAAACTAACAGAGTTAACTATTTTTTTCACCCCTGCTCTAAGGTAATAAGAATTAAATAATAAAAGGCATTCAAAATGAGCAACAGAGCAGATTCCTTAAATGTCTTCTGTCTCTGCTCTCCAGAGACAAGCACAACAAGGTGAATCTCATCATTATTTGTCTTTTCAAGGGCAAAGCTGTGATAGACAGGGCTTAATGTGTATCTTGGTAGAATTGGATTTGATCCTCAGGGCTGGACCAGAAGGCTGCTTTGCTAGATTTGTTAGATTTACTCTCTCTCCTGTGTTCTCTGTCTACCACAAACAAAATTACCTCTTGGAGGCCTGCATCAGCCTCAGCATCCTGAGACTATCTCCTTTTCTTGATTTCAGTCACATCTAAATCTGTTTAAACTGTCGACATGATGACTTGTGGAGAGACAGGGATTAAGCAGAAGGGAGATTAACACAGTTGTCTGTCTTCTTTGAAATAATATACCTGCTGACAGTAAGGGCATTCTGCAATTTACATAACTTAGCTCACAAGGAGGGCTTTACAGTTGTTATTGGGTTGCTTTTTTTCTATCAGCAGTACAAACTCACCTGCTACCTGCACATTTAACTCCTTGACAGTCTGCCTCTTCAATTCCTGTAAAACTGAGAGACATGCCCTCTTCTCTTCCTAGATTGAAAGAGATTCTTTGGTATTTGAGTAACATGCATTCAAATAGATTATTTAAGAAATATATATTAAATTCTGCTGGATTAGATACGAACTTCAAATACCCTAAAGAAAACACCTACAGTCCAGTAGACTCAAAACTCTGTGAACAATTGTTTTGAAATGGAATAATGATCTCTGTGTTTTTCTTTCATTTACTGAAAGAAGTTGGTAGATTACTTATTATTCCAGTTTGTCTAGGAAAAAAATGCCATGCGATATTCCTCTTTAACACTTACTTAGACAATTCTTAACAGCACTAACTAGAATTGCTTGTTTAGTACTTTGGGCTTGGCCTTATTGTGGTGCGGAACAAAGGACTGCAGAAAATAAAGAAGAAAATTTTATCTAAAAACAAGAATAAGAGTATCTATTTTTCTCACACTTTATACATTTTATCTTTATTTAGTTATAAGGGATAAGGCACAGAGCCTTTTCTTCTGTACGTAAAGGACTTTGTAAAAGAAACCTTGTTTTGAATTAGGAACTGAATTGTGAGGTAGCACTATGCAAGTTAAGGCAAAGCACAAATTTTAAGCCAGAAAATTGATAAATGTACTGTCACAGCTGCAGAAGCTGGAAGAGCTGCATATGCAGGAGAAAAAGGAATAATTACATGGAAAAAAGACAGTAGCCTCCTAGGTGTGAAACTTCTTTTTTTGGTACTTTATATTTTTATATGAAATCTCACATAAAGGCTGCTTCGTGATTGCCAGGTAGTGTGCTGTTCTGTTAGGATAAGGAAGCTTATGTAGTTTTCTCCAGCCTTGCTTCTCTGGGAGTTGAAGCATTTGTGAAAACATCTGTTGCACCAGAACTAGGAAAGTTTTTTGTGTTAAAGAGCTTCAGCTTGTTGCACAGCACACTGCAGAGGAACTCAGGCAGAGGAACAGACAGAACTGTTCTTTTCATCCTCCTCTGTGTCTCACTGAAAAGCTAAGCAGTTCTTAACATGCTATAGGGTTGGGATTTTTTTCACTATGAACCACTAAAGTAATATTAGCAACTACAAGTGATGACATAAATAAAATGAATGAATGAGTCAATCAATTTCTTAACCTATTTCCTGAGTCAAATATGTTTCTGAGGTCTGAAAAAATTAGTTATTTTTCTTTTCATTCTTTTTTTCAGACCTTATACTTCATAATTATCTTTGAGTGTTGTCAGTTGTATCTATTAGCCATGCCTCAAGAAACAGATTATTTTCCTGAACTTCCCAGGTAAACCAAGCATCTGTAAATCATTCAGATTTTTAGTCAAAAACTTTCAGATAGGCATCCAAACTCTGAGGTGCTTATAAAGTTTGAACTGCATCTTTTAGATTTATCCATTTTTGGCAGAAATTCCAACAGAAACTGCTTTTCCCTCTTAATATTAGCTCTATCTTTTAAATAGCTCCTGTGATGTCAAATTTTGGTTACTTGACACTTGTAAATATCAGGATTTCTTTGATGGAATAAAGGTGCAGGCTCAGTCCTCAGGTGTGCATAAGTCAAGACATTGAGCTGAAAGAGATTATCCCAGTGATGACAACAGGAGGAGGAATACACCAGTAACATTATCAGTGACACACACCATTATGCAAGACCCTCAGTGGACTCCATATTCTCCAAAACCACATGAAGTTTCTGCAAGTCTTTGCATTGGTTTCACCAGCTTCTGATTAAGACCAGAACCATTTATGACCATGATTATTTTTGTTTTACCTGTCAACTAGTGCTGGGCTGCTGATAGCTGAAAAAGACTCAGATGTGAAAAGAAAGGCTGTATCTTACACAGGCTCAGAACAGGTATGGTAGAGACAGATAACTTCACAAGAAAGGACGCACAATGATTAACAGAGGGAGAATACCTGATGAATAGATCCTTGCACTAAAAGAGATTTGGGCAGCTATATGTTTTCCAGTACATTCTATCTATAGTAATTGTAGTTGTTTCTGTAGGTCAGATCTTATTTTTAATTAATTGCATTGCTGAAGTGCTGAATTGGATGTTTTTAAGGACAGTCTCAACTCCAGCCTTAAAATCTTTAAAGGCTTACTGCTAACTAAATAAATTGGTCAGGAAGAATAGGGCATCTCTATAAATTATCTTGGCATTCCACTTATGGGAAAAATTACCTGGAAATTACCTTTTATTGCCACAGATACAAGAAGAATCAGAAGTGCCAAAGGGATGCTGAGAATGGCTGCAATACTGTCCCTGTCTAGTTTAACTCATTAGTTTGTTTACTTTCACTCTTAGACTTTTCTTAAAAAGATTGAAAACAACCTAACAAAAAAAGTTCATAATTTCCTTTTAGTGTGTGAAATTATGTCAGCTGTTGCTATCAAATCTACAGTGTGAGAGGAATTAATATTGTTTACTTTCTGAAATGTTTGTTTTATTGTGCGCAGGTTTAGAAATATAAAGACTTTTGTTTATGTGTGCAATGCCTAATCTAAAATGGAGACAGAGAAACACTTCCTCTAAACTCATTCTGCAAATTTAATTGCTCACAATTTTCTCTGTGGGAGTAAAAAATTGCGTGAATGCCCAGCATGAAGAGGCACTGGGATTAAATACTAAACAATTCACCTTACTGTGACTTCATATCAATGGGTTAAACATGACAGTTTATGTATTCACATCAGTTTAAGCTGCTGGGTGTATCAGTGGAATGAATACATTTGCTGTTGTTTTTTTGGCTCATCAGTAAATCTAGTACAAAACCTGAAACTATACCAGTTGGATTTATATTGCTGCAACAGATAGAGATTATTACTGATGCCAAGAAGACTGATTTTCTGCTGATTTGATTAGGACAGTAACTGTGCAAAGCTACATATTAATATATTAGAACACTGCAGTCCCCTAGAAGCCTGCAGAAGGGAAGTTTGTATGGGATTTGGAAAAACCAGATCTGTTGTTTCTGTATCCTACTGCATCTATTACAAAATTCATACAAATTCTTTAATCAGCCTGTTCATGTGTGCTAGGAAATGGGCTTTCCATATTAACCAGGGAAATGTCAACTCAAGGCTATGGGGGCTGGTGCTAATAAGGTTAATGAATAGCTGGCCTGAAAAGCAACAGATGGGCCTAACAGAGCGAGAGCCTTAATGGCATTTGTAATGCCTAGGGTCAACTGCAGTTTATCTTCATTTTTTTCTCATTTAAAATATTCCAACGGAATAATAAAATAAGTTTAAATTTTCCCCACAGGGAGATGAAATTTATGCAGCACTGTTTATTGAATATCAATGTGTTTGGTTATAAACAGAAGACTGCTACACCGCTGCTACAGCTACAGTTGTTGTATATTCACATTTACAGAGGAATTTTTCATTTAGGTCATTTAAAAGAGTACTCTCTTTTTATCAGTTGCTGCTGCAGAACTGTTTTGGATGGTTTTTTTGTTTTGTTTTGTTTTTTTTCTGAAGACAGCTAACACAGAAGGTCAATTTATGGCTATATATTGCATCTAGATACATGACTATTACGCTAAATTTGCATGGAGGAATTGTAAGGGTAGAGTTGGAATGCCCATGTTGTGGTCTCCCCTAATATGACAGAATTCATGCTCATTATAATAGAATGTCATATGATAGGATAGGGTAGAGATGACAAAAATATATGGTCGAAATCATGAACGTTTCTAGATAAAGCAGAAGATGTTTCTGATCAAAATGTATTTGTTGGATCTAAAATAACTTCTGTGACCTCATTGTCCTTCATCTCAGATACACTGGTCTTTAATCAGAAGGAATAATCTGCACAAGAGGCAGTTGATGTAGTCCTCTCTACTCTAAATACAGGCTCAGGGTGATGTTAAGCTGTCATTAAAGCACATCCACTGCCTGCATTTAGTCTACAAGATTTAAGCTCTAATACCATCTAAAACAGTGAAGCATAATGTTGAGGCAGGTTTTAAGACTCGTTCTAACATACAGTCTTTTGAATAGGCATTGCTCTTGGGGAAAAAGAAACCACTGATTTCTTGTTTAGCTTATGCCTCCCTCAAATAGCTTCAAGTAAACTTATGGATCCACAGCAGTTTTATTTATGAAACTCACTTTCATACTTTGTAAATGCATGGAAATAGTTAAGAACAGATTTAAGTTTGGGGTAAGACTTTATAAAGCACTTAATCCTGAGCTGATGCTGCCAAGTTTCCCACATCAAATGCTTTCAATGACCCCTCTTCTGCTTCTTTAGTGCTCCCTTAAGTCAGTGTTAAAACTTCCTTTGACTAAATTTAATGTGGGCAGAGTCAGGCCAGTACTGTCAGCTTTTGAAAATCTCACTTTATGTGGATTTAAAAAATATTATTAGATTATTCATAATGAGAACTACTGATTTAAGTGTAAGTTTGGGCAGTTCAATGATTTCAAAGTCTGATGAAATTTGTCTAATCCAAGTTTGGATGTCGGAAAATTAGGTGTCCAAGTCAAGGCCAGTCAGCACGCTATCCAAGACAAATGTGCCTACTGAAGTTGTCCAGCAAAGAACAGAAGACACAATTAATTATTTAAGATGTAATGACTGAATTAATTTTCCTACTCATTATAAAAAAAAGGATTTCTGTTATGATAATCTTGACATTTTGAGATGCAGGAATCTGCTTTATAACATTGTCCATTTAAATAGACACAAATTATCAAAAAATTTCAGACGTTAGTTGAATTAACAAATAACTACATATTTTGCTTAAAGAATATAATATTCTACATACATTATAGACTGTTTCAAAGCCAGTGTCCTGGAAGAGAGATTAATATATATCTGAATAATTTACTAATTGTTCTACTATTTCTATAAATTTTGCAAAAATTAGAAAAATATTACTAATATTACTAAAATATTAATTACTATTACTAATTAATAAAATATTACTATTAGAAAAATATTACTAATAATTTATGTAATGAATTTCATAGAATTTGTCAAGTAATATTTAATGTGATTTGCTCATGGGTTGCTATGGGCTGGCAAAAAGCTCATCACAGAAATTCAAGACCAGAAACATCTAATTTTGTCATAGAATGACTTAAATCTGCATGTCTGTTTGTGATAAACCTGTACTGCTTACTGGTGTGGGAATAGGACTATCCTTGCACAGTCCTGTACAGCTGCAATTAATTGCAAGCTCTGTAGACAGAGGAGTGGAATCTATTCACTTTTCCCTTGAGCACCAGAGAACTTACATGCTTATTGAACAGGTGATTTTTATATTCTTTCATGTTTACTACTACCCAGTGACGACCAGTCTTGTTTAACAGAAAGCAGTTCCACCTGACTTCTGAAAAATACTATTGCTTTATTCCCTGATGTATCTTAATAAGTCACAGTTTTATTTAACTGTACAGATGACATCTACTTTTCCCTACCTGAACCTTCTATCTTGAGAGTATCACCTGTCCTGTGACTAATGTTAACATTTCCTTTATTTGAATTATTTTAAGTTTGCACTTAAAAGTAGTTTAACTCATTGAAGGAAGAGGAAACTAAAACTTTCATGTTAAATTGAAAGTCAGGTAAAACATAGCTGTCTTGTACCTCAGAAGTTCTAATTGCATCCTATGTGAGTTTTGGGAACTTTATAGTAGGATAGCTTTTTATTTATCCTGACTGCTGACTTTTCAGGAGAAGCGAAGACACATTTTTTGCTAATAGTAATTTTTCAAATACTAACTTTAAAAAATTGTGCTCATTGAGCTGTGTCTTATTTCCTTATTTTAGATGGTACAGACTATATTTGTAAGCCTGTTAGGTGGTAAGTTTCAGAGAGGATTTCAAACTTCTAACTCCAGAAAATCACGTGACAACCACATGAAGAAAGGATAACCAATTTGCTGAAAAAGAATGTAATCAATTGCTATTTAGTAAATAGTTGTAACATTTTTAAAATATAAGCTTTCCTTTTTTTCCTTCCCACCCTCCACCCTGGTAGCTTTATGATTACCTAGGACTCTGCATGGATTAATTTAATATATAAATGAGCAGTGTTTAGTCTTCTGTACACTTTTTGCAGTTCAGATCTGGAAACTTTAGCATTAGAAAATGACACATGTTGCCATATGGAAAAATATAATTCTAATGAAATCTGATAGATGGCACTGTTGGATTGTTGATAAACCATCTTGAGCCTGACTCCTATGTTACTAGCATTCAGAAGGATGTTATTGCTTATTAAAGAACTGTTGCTTTAGAAAGCTTGATAGAAAGACATTTATTTCAGTCTGTATTTGCTCAGTAGTGGGACTCAGTGTACTGGTCTGGTTGTTGGTCTGTAATTCTCTCCTTTTTATGTGTTCCAGGGCATCTCTATATCCCATTAAGGCTTGCTATGCTTATACCAAGGTGTGTGAGTGTTTCTTACCTCACGTGGCTTCTGGTCAGAGCAGAGATTTTGGGAAGGAAAACTTTGATTCTTTCTTCTTTTCTTGTAAGTCAGAGCATTAAACATTGCATTACACATTCCTTTCATATTCCATTTATGCTTTTCTTTGAGGTCTTAAGAATGGAAACCACCTCCTGTGGGACTGCTGGTACTTACAGATAAATTGACTATGATTATCTGAAGCAAATTAAAGGCTAACTTGTCTAGCTTTTGCACTAACTTAAGATCAGACAAATGCAAAAGCACTGTTGGAACCAGTCCAGGTAAATCCATTGCATTTCATTTGAACTAAAACCTAATGCAGCTTTTGCAGGAATATTAGAATGAGAATTTTCTTGATGTATTATCTGATATGCAACTTGGACTATAACCAAAAAAATGATGCCAAACAATGAACAGCAACGAGATGATTCATCTATCCTTCAATATATAACAATGCTGTTGAGTAAAACTACATTAAAGAGTTATTTTATGCACAAACAGGATTCTGTTATTGAAAAATCTTCCTACCAGTTGTGAATTCTATTATTGTTATGGCAAAAACTAAAGCTAGAGAGAGACTTGTTGAACACCTGTTTTGCAATAGGCATTCTGTTTGTGTTCTGTCATTTATTCCCACTCTTCCTAGCATTGCAGTGAATAAAATTACACAGTAGACTTCTAAACATATAAATATATAGCATTATTAAATAGTTGCTCAGTTTTTTCTGTTTTAAAATTGACCACAATTGTGCAATTTCTGTGATTTCAAATAATAATGAATATTGTGATTTCAAATAATAATGAATATACCTAAAATCAGTAAATGCACTCAACCACCTAAGCAGCATGTTGGAGGATGTAATGGATTTAGGAAGGTAGAGTTGCTATAATTACATGACTTGAAATGTATCATGCACCACTAAAATTTTCCCTTATGATAATGAAAAAATCAATGTGACAACAACATTAGTGATTATCTTCTTTCAGGTCTGAGGTATATGGGAAATATTGGGAGAGCGCTTCCCTATTGTGAAGAAAAACTGAGAGAAAAATGCAAAGCAGAAACTATCTCTGCAAATTTTCTCCTGGAATGCTTTTTTTCCTTTCATTCCTTCAAAAACCAAAAAATTTGCTCTATTGGAGAACAATTGCAGGGACTGTAAGAACTCTGAACTTGAAAGCTGTCAGGAGGTCCAGGTATGCCTGTGATGGTCCTTTGGCTGCACATTTTCTCTGTGTACTGAGCACCTTTTGTTCTCTGTCAGCAGAACATCAGCCAAACTGTTCTTGCTTGGTAGCAGCAGCTGGATCCAAGGCCTTGAGTCTTAAACGGTTTTAGAAAGCCATGAAGGTGTAAATGGGAAGAAAGCACTACTATTTTCCTGTGAGATAGGAAATGTGATGCTACAAGTCTTGTTTTAAGCCAAGGCTGCCTCCCGGCCTGTGCATTTGGCCTTTGGTCACATGCACATTTTCGGGTGTACACAGTTCCCTGTGTGAGAGCTGGAGAATTAAGATATGCCACAACTTCTTCTGTCAAGGCTCTTCCATTTCTTGTCTGTACACCTTTTTACACAGCGTTCTCAGGGGAATGAACCAATACTCAGCTACTTTAATAGATATTAGAGATTAAAAATAGATACTAGTCAAGTACAGGAATAAATCATGAGGTCTACACATACATCTGACTGGAGTACAATTTATTTGCTTCGAGTCAAGTCACCTAGAGAAGTAAATTTTATTTCATCTAAAAGTATTTGTGCAGAAATAGAACATGTCTATTATTTATGTATTACAAGCATTTATAATTTCATGGCTGCACCAAGTTATCAGGCTATTCCAAAAATACAAAGGACTCACCTAATTCAGTGATTCTATTCCAAGGAAATCCTCTAATGGTACCACATGATATAGTAAAAAGTAGTTTATAATGGAAGGTTTGAATTTTGATGAAATGAAAAATTGTTTTGCTGATGATTTTTTCTCCTTTTATTTCAGGGGATATTTTTAAATTAAAAATTAGTGTTTAATAGAATAAAAATTGATTATTGGGGGAACATCCACCGCATGTGGTACAACTCCTTAATATAACTTTTTAGAAGATCAGATTTGTTCTAAAAAAATTCCCTGAAAAAAACCCACAATTATATAATTTATGAGTTTGGTCTTTTGAACATTTATGCTTTTAAAAAAGTAATCTGAGAAATGCCAGTTTGTGTCTGTTCTTCAATCATGTAATTAAATTCCAAGAATGGACTCTAGTAGACAAAGATTTTAATCTCCACAAGCACATGTAATAGATACCTCTCACCTGAATGTATTCCAGATGACCAATTGCACCATTTGCAAGGCACTGATGTCTCAACTGCTTCCATAACCAGATGCTTAATGTTCAGGAAAAGAAAAGTAGTAGTAGAACTTTAAAAAAAATCTGCTCATTTAGGTGGAATAAAACAGGTTCTAGGAGTAATTGGGGACTGCTTCACTGCCTGTAAGAATTCATCAAGGCAATCTTTTTGCCTAATGATCCAGCCATGGTTATAAATTACGGCACCATTGTAGTTTCAGCCAGCTTTTGTTTCAGTAAAAGAGAAAAAGAAAGGATGCCTTAGAAAGAAAATTATCTGGTATTTTAAATAATGTTTTAGTAATTTTAAAGATTTGAATTATATTTACCTTCCATTGAAATCTCTACTTGTCATCTCAAAAACATTTTATCCTTTCCTTGAAAGCAGATAAAGCCTAAGATGTCTCCTCGTGTCAGAGATTCAGATGATTTACATGAGATTGCATATAAGAAATTCTGTTTAGAACTTTATTCAAATACTTATGCAAAGTTTTGCTTACATAAATGAAAGAAAATGGGAAACAATACCAACATAATAACTGTGTCCCACTGCATATGAAAGAATAGGGTGGAGACGACAAAAATATATGGTAGAAATCATGAATATTTCTAGATGAATTTAATGAGAGAAGATAGTTTTGTCAAAAATGAAGAGAGGCTCAAAAGACGGTAAAGTTTGATGGTGCCAGTGATGCCATGATGATTTTTTTCTTTTTTATATACCCCCCATATACCCTTTTATACACCCTTTTATACAGCTTTTACGTATCCTTAGTGCTTTTAGCCCACATACTTGTAATTCCCTAAGTCTGATAACCAGCTTAGACCCAAAGTTCCGTTAAGCCAAGAGACCAAACATCTTGGAAGCCTCGCAGCTGGGGGTCAGAAAGCCCCAGACACCAAGGTCCTCTCCAGAACACATTCTGTAAACCAAGACAGGCCCATCCAGGGGGAAGGTTCCTCAGGACAGGGGCTTCTCTTGAGCCTCTCACTGGGGAATCTTTGATAGATATGCTAATGTGCAAGGTCTGTAACTGTATACACGAATCATCGTGTGTGTGCATCTTGGGGTGGGCATCCTGGGGTGCATTTCGATGCATTCTTCCTGGATGTGGTGAACCTGAGGATCCTTAAATAAATACCGAGGTAAAACTCTTCTTTCCCCTCTGAAATTAAAAGCCCAACCGTGTTTGGCTTTTAATTTCAAGCCCAGGGAAAGGCAACACCAGGAAAATCTTTGCTATGTTGAGGACGCACAAGGCTGTTAAGCATCTCAGTGAGAAACACAGCGAAACTGTTAGAACCACAAATCAGAATTAAGTACAAAGAAATATATTTTCATGATTTGACCCTTCTTCAAAACATAATTAGTCCTTTTACTTACAGAAGAAAAATACTGAAGGTTGAATTTAGAGACAGCTTCTTACAAAATTCAAGACTTTGGGAGGATGAGTATCCAAAAACTTGGATAATCTAATGTACACCTGATTTGGAGATGATCTTCGCCTTAAAAAGACGAAATGCAAGAAACAATTTCTTCCTATTTTAAAAATTGTAAGCCACTTGAATGAATCTAAAAATTATATCTACTGATTACTTATCTAAGAAGTAATAGAAATAATTTGCCAGTGGCAAACTGTATACTGAGAAATTATGAGCGGACATTACAGACTAAAATGTTAACACTTCAGTTCATTTTTTCTCTTAGGAATGCACTCAAAAATGTATGAAAATACTTTAAAAATTACTTTGGTTAATCCATGTTCATTTACTGACTCATCATTATTAGAAAAATGTGTATGAAAATCATTTGCAGAAAACATATATGTTTGCAAAGGTTGAAGCTTGAAATAAAACCCTTTATTGTTCAGACTGAATTGAATCAGACATAGCATCACATTTGCTATGTATTTCTAGATTTTTTTTCTTTCCACCTTGATGTTTTAGGGTCCCCTTTCCCACTGAAGATCCAGGGGATGTAACCACTTCTATAGAAATAAGAAATAAATTTAGATTTTATTATTAAACATAAGCTGCTATGGGGTTGAATGGCTAGCATTAAGTATGGCATTCAGATGTTTAGTCTAACCTTGCCATGTGCTGCAGTTTATAATAGCAAAATTATTTAGACATGGATTAGAAGATTTCTGCTTGTGATATGATTGGTTGAAACAATAGAAAGAGCTGCTGAAAAGTTGCATGTTAATATTTTTTAGAAGGAATAGCCTTTGTGTAAATATTTCTCATTTTCCCATTGTTTACTATAATATACCTAGCGATTGTATTTAAAAATATGATTATGAATAGTTAATTATTTTGCTCTTTATCCAGGCCTAATAAAACCACTTGGTTATTGAAAACAGTTTTTAATAGAAATCTTAGAAAAAAAGATACCATATAAAAACATAAATAATCTTTTTAAATGGGTTATTTTTCTTCTGTGACAGAGGAAAATATATAAAATTTATAAAAATGTGTAAGAAATTTTTTTCAGTGAAAAGCCATCATCTCATTGTAATTAACCTCACAATGTGTTTTTTCAATAAGTAGTTATGCTTCAATTTTGAGTATAAGAAGAAAATCTATTGCATAACACCTCATGTCAGAATTCAGAATTGAGAAGGATATATTTTCTGAACAGTAATACTTCAAACTCTATTACTTTTTCCTTTGTAAGCCTTTTATGACTTTTCCATAAGAAAAAGAAAACCCCAGTTGTTGAATAATAAGGTATGTTCTGAAAAAAAAGAAACTTGTACATGACTGAATATTTGACATACATTTACTTAATTTCTACTTAAGCCAGGTGTGCCTTGTTTTTGGTGGATTTTTGTTTGTTTGTTTGTTTTGGTTGTTGTTTGGTTTAGTTTTGGGTTTTGGCTTTGGTTTTTTGTTTTTTTTTTTCCATTTCATAACCCTCTTGAATCTAGGGGAATATTTGCCATGGCACTATATTGTTCGGCTAGCTTGAGGACCACTCTTGCCGGGCACCCACCCACGCGGGAGAGGGTGGCGGAGGCTGCTCGTGGGTACGCAGGAGGGATGGCGAGGTTCCAGCCTGGACTTGCCTAACCCACTGATGGTCCAAGCGCACTGAGGAGGTAAGAACGAGGCGGAGGGACTTCTTCATGGAAAAGCAGATGATTTATTCAACTTGGAGGTCACAAGAAGAAGTGGTGCCCAAAAGCCGTTACCAGGGCTTGTTATACCCTTACCAAAGGGTGGGGAAAACATGGAATAACCAATAAGACAGGGACATGGGTTTGAATCTTGGCAGGCAAAGGGTACAGACCAATGCAGGATAGCGTGGGAGGGGAGAAATACCGTGGGCCGATGGGGCATCAGGTAACCCAGAGCCTTCTGTGGGAAGAACCAAACACGGGTGTGGAAAGGGGGGAGATGGCAGTGGCCAATATGATATTGCTGGCCGTGGAACCGGCCATAATGCACCACAACATCTCCCCATTTTTTACTTGTTGAAAAGGAACCAAAGGTAGTTCTAAGGGATTTAACAATGAGGCATAAAATAGTGGACATACATAGGAAAACGAAAACAACCAAAAAGATCCACAAAGCAATTTTCAACAAAGAAGCAAGTCACCCAGTGAGTTCCTGATGTAATTAAGTTTCTCATCCTCTGAATGCTGGTGTGGACGCTCTCGCTGTAGGTGGTAGGTTGGGACACAGTTCACACTTCCACTGTGCGTGGTACCAGGGGTATCCAGGGGACAGTGGCATGACAAGTGCTAGGCCCCATGATATGGCATGGTTCGGATGTGTGATTTTGTTGCAATTCAAAATAAGATTGTTAAGAGGGTTGTAATTAAAAGGGTTGTAACCAAACAGAGGTATTAGAGAGCGTGGCCACTGGAAAGGTAGGGCAAAGGGATGGAGGTATGGGAGGTGAACCGGTAGGTAAGCAACAGGAGGGAGTAAGGTCTGGGAGAAGGGGAGAGGTGACAAGGTAGCAGCGGTATGGGGATGCAGGATTGGGGGATAGCATAGGGGAAAAACGGGGTAAATCCAGGCGAGGTGCCAAAAACGGGACTTAGCGATCTGTGGATCTGACAGTGGGACAACAGGTCGGTGTCGGCAGCAGGAATCTGCATCGTTTCCGCTTTCAGTCTGCGTTCCCCTGG